>JAAAIY010000166.1:0-56665 GCA_016098105.1 Actinomortierella wolfii
GGCGGTTTCTCCACCTGTACATATTTGGGAATGAGGCCCCAAAGTCGTCAATCCCCAGGCAACAAAGTGACGTCACATTTTCCAACAAAAAATTTGAAGCCTGCTGGTGGAGTGCATCCGTTGCTGTGTCTTTGATGAAGGCAGGTGTTCTCAACCTTGATTTTTTGTGTGCTGAAGGAAAAAAAAAAGTACCCCCAAACTTTTAGAGCCTCAGCGTGCAATCGCCTGCAAAGGCATGAAGAAGATGAACCCACTATTTCGGACAGATAAGACGACTGAGCCAAAAATCCCTCTTTTTCCTCCAAATGGAGAGAGAGAGAAAGAAAGAGAAACGCTCTTCGCTCCAAAATTACCAAGCATCCTCCAATGTGGGAGTGACAAGCTGACAATAATAATAATAGAAACAGTAATTTGTCTGTTTCTGCTCTCTGGGTGCCTGAGGCGCGCCCGAGAACATTGCGTGAGAGGAAAAAAAGAGAGACATGAGAATGCGAGAGCAAACAGGAACACGATCAGCGCGTGCCTGAAACCAAAGCGTATGATTGTCCAAATGATGATGATAAAAAAAATTTACCGGATAGCCTATTGTAAATTCAGTATTTTTTATTTTACTTTCTTCCCCCTCCTTCTCCCTTTTTTTTTTTCTCTTTCACACACACTATTCCTCCATTCACTTGTGACATCCGGTTCTCCACCACTATATTCAAAACAACTCCTTCCATAAACAGCGTCCCATACACCATCGGCATTTCGAACCCTTTCCCTGCTGAGAACAAACTTCCTTATTCCCCCTTTTATCCATTCATTCAGTCTTTCTGCTTCCCGATTCATTTATTCGCCATTTGTACCTGATTGTCCATTTTGACTTTTTTTTCACACTGCGACCATTCTTAATTCTCAAAACTCAACAACCTCACGACTGTGTGCTCACTTCATCCACTTTTTGGCTTTATTACACCCGCACTTGGCTCACATAACCCACAACTATTCAGTGCTATATTTCACGAGCGCGCTCTTTCAAGTCCAACCGACACCCCCTCCAACCACTTGGCATTGCGGCTGAGCAATCATGCTGAGGCAGAATCACGAGGATTCATACGAGGTATGCTGCATACACTCCACGTTATTCCCTGTCCCCCTCCCCTTGTCACTCTTCTCTCCCCAAAATTCTCACAGTCATAATATACCCTGGATTCCACACCCGACGTCCTACCACTGCAACTGGCATGTACGGTGTGTGGCCGAGAATCGCCAACGCACCAACTATCGGCCAGAAGTGAGCTTGCTATATTTTGAAGCTGCCAACGCCTGTTCTGGAGAAGAATAGAACAAAGAGCGTGGCAGAGCTGACAACCACTTTCTCGAGCCTTCTGAATTGAATGCGAAAGAACAGGCGAGAACCATGAAAGAGAGGAGAGTGCCTCCGAGCGCGTGAACTGAAAAAATGATCAATTGTAATATCTCCCTCCCCTCTGGTCTGAGCTAAGTTGGGGTGAGATGGGTTCGAGGGGTGAATATAGAGAGTAGGGTAAGGAATTGAGGCACGTCCGTGGTATTCTTACCCCCCTTCTCTCTTGTGGAGGGAGGATAGAAAACTCTTTGGATCTTTGTTTTTGTGCCTTTGTTGAAGTGAAAAAAGCGAAAGGGAAGGGTGGAAAAATTATTGGTCGTGATGACACGGACATGACCATGAAACAATTTTTTGCAGCTAAACACGTTGGGACATGCCGAGGACAGGAGCAGTCGTTGTCAGCGTGGGATTGGATGGTCAGTTAGTTGGTTGGTCGGTTGGGGACGCCTACAGTGGGCAGATGGAGAGAGCAGCAATGGAAAAAAAAAAGAACACAACATGAAAGTGAGGGGCGGAAGACGCGGAGAACACAGGATAAGCATTTCGTCTCAGGAACACCGTACTGCAGCAATGTAACAGTAGTGCGTGCCCAGCTGACACAATTGAACAGTTAAAAAAAAGTGAGAGAGTTGAAGCACGCGGTTGTCGCCTTTGCCCCTTTGCCTCTCCCCCCCCCTGCCGACACTATCAACAGCAATGCTACCATGGCGGTTTGCAAGGGACATTTCTTACTCTTTTTGCTCATGGTGTCAGGAGTTTGTCAAGGGGAAGAGAGGTGGGGCATGAAGGTAGACCTTTTTTATTTGAAAGGGACGGGTTCGTATGTTGCGTTGACGTGCCATCTCTGGCGGTCCTCCGTTGAATTGCATATCGCCTCATCCCGTTATACTCTATGAACTCTTCCCTCTGTAGCAAATCCCCCTGCCCTGCACCTCAGACGAGTGAATAGCGAAAGAGTGACATATGAAGATATCACTCTTTCATACCTACCATACATAGACTTCAATGAGTCCCCGTGGGAGCTGACTCATGGGGTGCAAGGGAGACCATTAAAACACTCGAAACACCAATGATCTTGCTACTTTCTCTCCTTTCCCACAAGAGAACCTTGTCGAACCCCCACAAACGCATCCTTGGGCGCACCAAGCATTCATGAGACGCCGACCAACGTTGTCCTCGAGTCAACTTCTGCTTCACTTCATTAATGGCTTTTATCCCCCTGCCCTCCTTCCTCCAACTTCCGTTGTTCGCTCCGGTCTTTTTGTTACTCACTTCCGGGCGATGTAACCTCTTTCCAGAACACTTCACATCCACCCCCCTATATTCCTTCAGCCGATGATATCTATTCAGGCCACGCGGCTGCATTAGGTAAGGCACCCAATGGCAGCATAATTGGGGTTAGAAAGCGCTTCTGAAATTTGATGGGGGGGAAGGCGAAAAATAGCCGACTACCTCAAGTATTGTGAACATGTGGTTCTTACATTCATCCCTCCTATTCTTTTTTCTCATCTATGGCAAATCTGCGACAAATAGCTGGAAAGGAGCCAACTATTGATACAAGCGAACTTGCATTGGAAGTCGAGAAGATTCAAGACACTGCATTATTGAGACGTTTGTTGATTGAGAAGGAACAGGAACGGCAACATCTTGCATCTGATCTTGATCTTGCTGCACGGCTAGGCCTCGGACTCCAGCAACAACTAGAGCATGTTGAGATGGAATCTTATGCCAAAGTATGTTGTTTTGTGGAATTGTCATCAACAAAAAAGGTCAAATACCACCCAACCCAAACCCAAGACAGAAGGGGCGAGTGACAAGCTGGCATTCAGATTCATTAAGTGCCATTCATCTTATTTTCTCTATATGTGTGTTAGATTCAGGCACTACAAGACCAGAATATGATGCTTCAGTCCAAAGCCAATCGCTCCAAAGAACTTTCAACACAGCTTGCAGGATCAGAAAACGAAATCAAAGTTCTCACTACACAAAATCACATTCTACAAAGAGAGCTCGACATGTGCCGAAAAGATTTTAAAGCATTCCGCTCAGAGTTGGATGAGCTAACTGAACAAATGTCCGAGATGGCAGCAGAGATGCTGGAGGCAAAGAACAAAGTCAATGCATATGCTCGAAGACTAGGCGAGGTTGAACAGGAACTGGCGTCGACTCAGGAACTCAATGTCAATCTACAGGTTCAACTTGAGAATGCGCTTCAAAAACAGAAACAGTCTCACTCCACAACTACTATGGCTGTTAAGAGTATTCAGTCGGACCTAGGAAAGGTAATGACACACCCTGATGGTCCGCACTATTTCACTATCTCACAATTGCACAGTCCTTAGCTTCAACTGACACGGGTTCCTTAATTCAATATTTGCATGGCATTGATACCAGGTTTTCTCGGAGAGTGATTCGATGAAGCAGACGCTAGAAGAGCTTGAATCGCGACAGGTCAAATGTGAAGGCAAAGTGACAGAAATGCTCACTAATACACGCGAGTATGCGCAGTTGCTGGAAGAGGCACAGGATACGATCCATAATTTACGTCAAGAGTCAGATTTGCACGGTCGTGGGTGGTCACAAACTCGTGCGGCCCGGCGACAACGATTGACAGGTAATTCAGGCGATTCCACAACCGATGATGATGGAGACACGAACGATCCCTATTCTTTGGCATCCGAACTGAATCCTGATCATTGGGATGATGGTGATAACATAGGTGGCTCATCAATTGGAGCCGAGCTCGGAGGGTCGTTGGGTGACGAGATTTCAGGAGGCAGTCTTGGCGAGGAGCTGGGACATATGCGTGGATCCGCATCCAGTCATAGCGAAACAACCGAGGGGTCAGATTCGTCGGCAGCCAACAATGTAAGGGAGTCTGGCTCATCACTGGCGTCTGCATTGCAATTGGTCGAAGCTTCGACACAAACGAGTCCTATATCCAACTCATCATCAAATCAACAGCGCCGGGTCCGAGGAGATCGCACCACACCCCCAGCCACACCTCGATCCCCTAGCCGGTCACCCAGTGTCACACAAGCTGCCAGCGGTTTTCGGGATCGGGCACGAGCCAGCACAGGTTCACTGCCGAATCGGGCAAACGGAGATGCGGAGCTTCAGGCACGTCTGGAGACAAGCAACATTTTTCGCAACATGTTGTCGGGGATGTCGCGGCCTCCATGGAACCCAAGCGTTGCGTTGGACAAACCTGCACACACACCCTCTATCCGTGCGCCTCTGACAGCCTCTACGGGTGCTTCACCCCACCGACGCAACTCGAGAGCAACCTCCCCGCAGGCACCATCATTGAGTGCTTCGACAGGGTCACTCTTCTCTCTAGCTAACGGACACCGCGGTAGCGTCTCGGCTTCCTCCACAACATCAACTTCGTCAACGTCGTCGCCATCCTTGGGCCGTTCTCGATCAGGCGCAATCGACCACCAGCCTGGCCTTCGCTACCTCCTGTCAGCTTCGAACTCTTCTGAGCTGTCGAATGTGATCACCAAGACTAAGACCAACAAGTCATCAGGATCACTTGCTCAATCCAAGAGTAGCTCTAGTGTGAGCAGCCTCGCCAACAGCACAAGCACTAGCAATGTTAACAGTAGCAGCACTAACAGCAGCCACACTGTCAAAGGATCGACCGAGGCCAAGGATCGTCCACAGCAGAAACAACACTCTTCATCGACGTTGACACCATCAAGCGCGGACGTTCCCTCATCGCAAACAAAAAAATCCGATGAGTCCGTGCCAAGTACAGAGCCGACGCGTGACGGTAGCTCTACAGCTCGGTCAGGCGCTCCAGCAACCCCAGAACCAACAATTACCACATCATCCACATCAGAGATGACTGATAATACCTCTAGGACAAATTCTGCATCATCTCCTTCCATCCACGATACCCGAGATGCAGACTCACACAATCCTGATACGAAAGTGAATACTGGCGAACCTCCCATTCCTCAGCCCTTGACAACGTCCTCTGCAGAGAAGAAGCCATCGGATTCGTCAGATGAACTTTCCACAACCACCACAGAAGCCTTAGCTGTCGCAACACCTCTCTCTGCGCCTAAGCCAGAGACATCACTTCAACAACCAGTACAACATTTGATGAGCCCTTCACGACCCCCTACCGGACCAATAGCTTCGTCTTCATCGTCGTCTGTCCGAAGCCGGAGCTTGAGCCCGATGAGACGTTCTTCAATCCCAACGGCCACCCGTCCAGACGGTAGAACCTCTCCCAATGGCCTGGCCAGCTCATCGACCTCGGGTGGTCGTCTAAGCCCGAATGGTGGAGGCAGTATTGACAGTCATGGAAGCCGGCTTCCTGTCACTGGCCATGGACGAGCTAACAGTCGCTCGCCTTCGCCTTCGCCTTCTCATATCTCTCGGACAGCAGGACTCACAAGCACCAATGGTCGACCTGGGTTGACACGGACACTGTCTGCTAATTCGACTGCCTCCAACTCGTCTGTATCGTCTGCCATTGGAAGGCAGAGTGGTGCGTCCCGAATGGGTAGCAGTTTGTCGCCAGCTGATTCCAAGCCGGCATCCAGACGATCTTCCTTCTCACACTAGATGCTTCAAGAGGAAAGAGAGAAGAAGCGTAAAAGAAGTGTTTATCTTACTTCAAGATAAAAAAATGAGTTGCTTGAGCTTACCCTATATTGTTGTACTTTAGCCATTTTAAAGAAAACTCACACCCCACCCTCCTACAATACAATCAAACGAAACTTTCCCCTTTCACTCTAATTGTTTTTTATGCTTGAGGCAATTGCTTTATTTTTGGTGACATTTTCACTTGTACAAAAGCGAGAGATATCATGTGTCCAATAGTCATCAGAATGCACGTCTGACAATTTTTAAGAAATAGATTGAAGATTCTTTGGATTCCATGTATTACAAAAACACCCATTTTTTGTACGACGCCGAATGTTTCAGTTCATCTACGGGACAAAACGTGTTGGCGGTGGAGATGAAATCGCCGGAATCACGACATCACCACAATAGTACCATCTGGGAAAAATCACTCCTCCCAATATCATGCATAGTACACAGTTTACTTCCTTGGCTATCGAGTGAAGGTAAGAGCCTGTGTGCAAGAGGAGAAGAGTAGAGTTGATTTTGCCAATTTACTATCTCTGGTTGACAATTTGAGTGGTAGCTCAAGTGGTTGAAACTGTTGGAAACTCAAAACCTCGGTTAACTTGGCCAACCTGGTTTTTTAGAGTGTTAGCATGAGATGAATATACCGTAGGAGAGTAGGAAGGGTACAAAACAGCTCAGTGGTGTTCCAACAGATTGGATCCAATCACAACGTTTTTGCTAAAACAATGAGTTTGTTCTCTCCCGTTAAATAGATGTTTTGTGAGTCTTGCGCTAGTCTGCCGCATTACTTATATCCACATAGAGTCTCAATCCCACTGAGAGTCAAACACGAGTATTGCGCGTGAATCATTGTGGCTGTACCAACTTACCCAACGTTACGATAATGAGGTTTGGACCATTAGTAGAATGTCTTTATTACACTATGCTATCATAGAATTTCGTTTCTTTTCACTTTATGACTATGAAAGCATTGTGAATTTAGGTGTTATAGCATTAGCAAGTAAAACAATGTCAGCGTATCAAACACAAGATTATGCCCAAGCAGTCACGTGGTTTCACAAAGCAGCAGATCAAGAGAATGCAGACGCGCAGTATAACCTTGCAGTGATGTATTCTAATGGCCAAGGAGTCAAACAGAGTGATATCGAAGCAGCCTCATGGTGCCGCAAATCAGCAGATCAAGGGAATACACTTGCGCAGTTCAACCTTGGAGTTATGTACGAGGAAGGCTGTGGGATCGAAGGGAGTAATGTCGAGGCAGTGACATGGTATCGCAAGGCAGCAGATCAAGGAAATGCGAACGCCCAGTTCAGCCTTGGGCTAATGTATTTGAATGGTCGTGGAGTCGAGGACAGTGACACTAAGGCAATCACATGGTTCCGAAAAGCAGCAGATCAAGGAGATACAGACGCGCAGTACAGCCTTGGAGCTATGTATAAGAATGGTCATGGAGTCGAACAGAGTGATATTGAGGCAGCTACATGGTGCCGCAAAGCAGCAGATCAAGGGAACGCATTAGCACAGTTCAACCTTGGGTTAATGTTCGAGAGTGGTTGCGGGGTCGAACAGAGTGATGTCGAAGCATCCATATGGTACCGTAAAGCAGCAGATAAAGGAAACGCAGATGCCCAGTACAACCTTGGAACTATGTATTCAAATGGCCGTGGAGTCGAACAAAGTGATGTTGACGCAGCAATATGGTACCGCAAAGCAGCATATCAAGAGAATGTGCATGCGCAGTCCAACCTGGGATTAATGTATATGAATGGCCATGGAGTCGAACAAAGTGATGTCGAGGCTGTGACATGGTACCGCAAGGCCGCAAATCAAGGGGATGCAGCAGCGCAATTTATCTTGGACTTATGTATCTGAGAGGCCGTGGAGTCGAACAGAACGATGTCAATGCAGTCTCATGGTTGCGTAAAGCAGCAGACCAAGGAAATGCAGAATCGCAGTTCCATCTTGGAAGAATGTATGTAAACGGTCATGGAGTCATACAGAGTGATGCTGAAGCATTTGCGTGGTTCTTGAAGGCTGCAGAAAGTGGCATTCCTAATTCACAGAATAATGTTGGCTGGATGTATGACCTTGGACAGGGAGTTAAGCAGAATGATCAGCTCGCTTTTGAATGGTACTCCAAGAGTGTGGACCAAGGCGATCGCTATGCCATGTTCAACATTGGATCGATGTACGAGCTCGGAATTTGCACTGAGAGGGATGACAACAAAGCTCTAAGCTTGTTTCGAGCATCTGTCGACATTGAACCTATGGCAACTCTCCATATTGAATGGATGACATCCCTTCATTATCGAACTCCAACAAGTGACTCAGATGCTATCACACTGTATCGTGAAGGTTCTACCAAAGGATATGCAGCAGCTCAACATAACCTTGGTCGGATGTATGAGAAAGGTCATGGAGTACAGAAAGACATAGAGCATGCTATGGAATGATACAAAAAGGCAGCAGACAATGGCCATGAAGACTCAAGACAACGCTTGGAGTTTCTTCAGCGTACTCATGGTCCCAAGGAGGATACCGTAAATGCACCTTGAAGCATTCACCAACACAATATGTGATGAAATTGAGAATCCAAAGCATGTATGTTTGACATTTTGTGCACGTAGAGATCAAGCGGGGAGGTATGTAGGGGCGTTGAGCTCCCACCGAATATAATAAACAATGTCAAACTTGGTTTTTCTTCCAGCTCTGATGACTACATTACCATTCCTGTCTGTTAGGCTAACATTATCACACTCACTCATGATTTAGCAAAGCTTTAATAGTCAGTAAAGTGAAAACTAGCAGATTTCCAACAGAATGTATGATTCACAGGACACTACTTACTGGTGATTCACAACTCTGTGTGAATACGAATAGAGAAGATAGAGGGGTAGCTGAGAGTTGTAAGGTTGGAGAGAGGGAGAAGCCTACAAATCCACGAAATTCTTGTTCTATTGTAGAGAAAATCCCAGCTTTTACAAAAGTTGTGAGGGGGTACATCCATCTACGAATACGCCCTGCGTTGTTTAGCACCATATCCGCTCACTTACAGCGTGTTCATTTAGATAGTCTTTTCTTGCTTTGTCATATACAAGCACGCTGGTTAGACGGGGATTGAGTTCCAAAATTTTAACCGACCAAGATATGCGCTTAGAATGAGAATATTTCACGCCCCCATTTCAAATAATCCTTGATCAGCAATAGGCTACCTCCAGCTCCACTGTCGCCATAGAGTGATTCTTGCTCTCTATTTGCAACAGAGTAAATATATTTGGAGCAGTATTAGTCCACATCCCGAATCGTGTTGCAATCCCTAACGCAATCTGTAGCAGCTTGTCCTGCTCAAGTGACTCGTTTCTCTTTTGTGATAAGTTTATTCTCAGGTACATCTAAATCACTCTCCATTACTCATTTCCTCTTCCTCATTCGTTTCATTCTCTCGTGTACTGCAAACTGTGGAAACTTTGGCAGATGGTACTATTCAATGATACTTTTTCTTTACAGCAACAGTATGCCACACTATCCGCGAAACCTTGGGGCTAACGCAGTCGATTTCCTCTCTCTCCGCAAGTCCACATTTGAACTTGGTGATTTGATAGGCTCAGGTGGCTTTGGGACTGTTAATCGTGCACTCCGAGCAGGACAGCCGTGTGCTGCAAAGTTGTGCTATGCCCATGCTGACCTCCCTCAAGCAGCTGTCAGGAGAGAGATTGATATCCTCCAGAGGCTCCGCCATCGCCACATCATTCAGTACTTTGATACCGTCAACCACAATGGGTATACCTACATCGTGATGGACCTAGCCGAGAAGGGAAGTCTTGCAGGAGCTATAACAAGAGGTGAAGTGACAGATTGGCCAACTAGGAATCGTATTGCGCATGAGATTGCTCGAGGGCTCGAGTATATCCACAGTTACGATATCCTGCATCGAGATCTCAAGACAGCCAATGTCCTTCTCACTCGCTTTATGGAGGTTAAGCTCTGTGACTTTGGACTTGCCAAAATCAAGACTCTCAGCTCATCTAAATCGACAACATCGTTCAAGGGGACGTTTCGATGGGCAGCTCCAGAGACCTTAGAGTTAAGACCGCGATACTCGACCAAGTCGGATGTATATGCACTTGGGATGGTGATGTGGGCCATGGCTGCCAATCGACCTGAGCCGTTCGATGATCAACATGACAACATGGTGATCATTGAACACGTCAAGAGTGGTCAGCGTGAAGTGATACCTGAGAGTACGCCTCCAGAATATCGTCTGTGGATTGAGAAATGTTGGAGTCAAGTTCCAGAACATCGACCAAATGCACGTGATATAGTTCTCATCAAAGATTTCGAGGTGGCGATGCCATGTGAGACTAAAGGGAGCGTACTCTCACTCAGCATTAGTAGATTTGCCTCGATGTACGGCGGAATCTCCGAATATGAACTTGGTGATGCGCTTGATACACTTTCGATTGTCGACAGCCTTCAAGAGGATTCTACAGTATTTCAGCAAAATAACGAAGACGAAGTGCTGATTTATCTCCACCGTGCAGCCACTGAGGGGAAGGCCGATGCTCAGCTGTTCCTTGGATGGCTATGTGAGCGAGGTCTGATTGACAAAGGAACTGCAGAGGATGCTCCTCTTTGGTACCGTAAGGCGGCAGAGCAAGGCCATACTACAGCTCAACTAAAGCTCGGGATGTTGTATGAGAGCAATAACAGCACTAATCAGAGCCTTAGCAACAGTGAAGCCGTCAAATGGTATCGTATGGCAGCAGAAGGCGGAGATGCCCAAGCACAACTCCGTTTCGGAATGACCTGTGCCCTTGGACGAGGAGTACCACAAAGTGATAGTGAAGCCATGTATTGGTTCCAGCGATCAGCGACACAAGGCAATACCAAAGCACAGTTCAATACTGGGCTGATGTATTCTCGAGGCCAAGGGGTAGATCAAAGTGACGAAGAGGCTTTCAAATGGATGAGGCGAGCAGCGGAGCAAGGGATGGTGGAAGCACAGTGTGGACTTGGATCGATGTACAATGATGGTCGTGGAGTTGAACAGTCTTCTGAGAAGGCAAGCATTTGGTATGGTCACGCAGCAGAATCAGGCCATTCGGTAGCACAACTCCATCTTGGATTGATGTACAGGCTTGGTCGAGGGGTTGAACAGAGTGACAAAGAGGCCGTCAAGTGGATTCGCACGTCTTCTGAACAAGGCAATGCAGAAGCACAGGTTCAACTTGGGACGATGTTGGAGTACGGCCTTGGGGTTGAACAGAATGATGTAGAGGCTGTGACATGGTATGAAAGAGCAGCAACTCAGGAGTACGAGAAAGGAGAGTTTCATCTCGGTAGAGCCTACCTCACTGGCCTCGGCTCTGCACAGGATTATACTCAGGCGGCCGTATGGTTTCAAAAGGCAGCATGTCAGGGGAATGCGCACGCACAGTATCTCCTTGGGTTAATGTATGCAAATGGTGAAGGAGTCGGAAAAAGTGATACCAAAGCAGTCGCATTGCTTCGGGAAGCAGCAGATCAAGGGAATGCACACGCGCAATACAACCTTGGGTATATGTATTCCAATGGTCGTGGAGTCGAGCAGAGCGATGTCGACGCAACCAATTGGTTCCGCAAGGCAGCAGACCAAGGGAATGCATATGCACAATTCAGTCTTGGAGCTGCATATGCGAATGGTCGTGGAGTCGAACAGAGTGATGTCGACGCAGCCATATGGTACCACAAGGCAGCAGATCAAGGGGATGCAGACGCGCAGTACAACCTTGGGATTATGTATGTGGATGGCCGTGGAGTCGAACAGAGTGATATCGAGGGGGCCAAATACTACCGCATGGCAGCAGAGCAAGGGTACTCATTAGCGCAGAACAACCTTGGGTTTATGTATGAGCGTGGTCTTGGAGTTGAACAAAGTGATGTCGAGGCAGCCACATGGTATCGCAAGGCGGCAGCTCAAGGGAATACATTAGCGCAGAATAACCTTGGGGTATTGTATGCGCGTGGTCGAGGAGTCGGGCAGAGCGGCACTGAAGCATTTGCATTGCTTTCGATGGCGGCTCAGAGAGGCGACTCGTATGCACAGAATAGTGTTGGCTGGATGTATGATATCGGACAGGGGGTCAAACAGAATGACCAACTCGCCTTTGAATGGTACTCCAAGAGTGTGGACCAAGGCGATCGCTATGCCATGTTCAACATTGGATCGATGTACGAGCTCGGAATTTGCACTGAGAGGGATGACAACAAAACTCTAAGCTTGTTTCGAGCATCTGTCGACATTGAACCTATGGCAACTCTCCATATTGAATGGATGACATCCCTTCATTATCGAACTCCAACAAGTGACTCAGATGCTATCACACTGTATCGTGAAGGTTCTACCAAAGGATATGCAGCAGCTCAACATAACCTTGGTCGGATGTATGAGAAAGGTCGTGGAGTACAGAAAGACATAGAGCATGCTATGGAATGGTACAAAAAGGCAGCAGACAATGGCCACGAAGACTCAAGACAACGCTTGGAGTTTCTTCAGTGTACCTATGGTCCGAAGGATAATGGATATACGTCTTGAAGCATTCACCCACACACTATTTGACTAAGTTGTAAATCCGAAATACGTATAATGGGCATTACATGAGGAGTGAAAAAGGGGGTATATATTACTACAAGTTAGGAAGAATATCAAGGGGTCTATACGAAAATATGAATTAAAGCAAGGAAAGATTAAAAGTTCATAAAAGTTGCTTTGCGCCAGAAGGGGTACCAAACAAGCGCGGAGCAAAACACGCCGAGCGTGATACCCATAGCGACATTGATCATGGTCAAAGCAAACTCGAAGCCCTGGCTAGGGTCACTGTTGAAGAAGGCGAGTGTACCACGCACACCAACGGATCCAGGCACGAGCAGCAGTACACCCGACAAAAGCGGCACATAACTCAGCTGGCCTGTCAAACGTCCATAGGCCTGGCCGGCAATGCCGACAGCGAACGCGGCAATGGCAGAGACAATCTGTGGCGAGTTGTTGGGCATGAAGTACGAGACACAAAAGCCAATAGCTGTCACCAGTGTCATTCCTGGCCATTGAATTGGGTGGGCGTTAAAGACAATGTTGATCGATGTCGATACTCCTGGGAAGATTAGCCAGTACCACCAGTGGTTTACGCCATGTTGACATGCTGCCTCGCTCGCAGGCGCCGGGTCAGTAATCTATACATGTCCAATCGTTAAGAGGGTATAGAGTATAACGAAAAATGGTTAGAAGATATTCCTTTCTATCTTCCCAGAGAGCAGACATTTCCCACCAAAAATTCTAAAGCGGATACTTACAAACTCCCAGAGCTCGGCTCCAATCGAAAGGCCAAAGCCCAGGAAAAAGGCATACATGAGCGCATAGAACATGCGGACCGCGCCCGACACAATGTTGCGCGAGGCCAGTTCCATGATAGCTTGGGTGAGCAGCAAACCGGGCAAGAGGACGACGACGCCTGCCAATGCGACGGCAGAAAAGCATACGCGGTCGCCAAACGCCCTTGCGATAAAGCCGACAACGATACTCGATGTAATCTCAAAAACATTACCATAGATTGGAAACTTGGCTGCCACTAGACCCAACACACCCACTAACAAGCCACACAGAGCTGCGAGTGCACAGTCGATCCAGCTGCCTTTGAACGCCAGCGGGGCAACAAACGCCGACGAGCCCATCCATGCCAGTACCGTCACCCACACAGGATAGTAGCCAGCCTCGGTCGTCACAGCCTCGAGTGCCTTGTTAGCCTTCTCGACACCGTCGCCACGCAGCACGCCGAGTGCGATCTGGTATACCTTGGACAGCTTGTACATGTCCATGCCCTGGGTGCACCGCAAGTGCCGCGTATCACTCGTATGTGTTTCAGGGTCGCTGAATGAGATTGTCATTAGGCCTGGCAACAATGCAAATGAGGCGTCGACCTCGAGTTTGCGCGCCAGGCGCGCACAAGTCTCCTCAATACGATGCGACGGCGCGCCGTAAAGGATCAGAGCCTTGGCCATCAGGATCAAGAACGACTGTCGCCCGAGAATGTCGGCAATGTCATGATGGATTCCCAGATTAGCTGCTGTTACTCGCGCTGCTGTGGCTGCGGCGCTTATGGCTTCCATCTCTTCTATATTGTGATGCTGGTGAATCTCGGAGCCATTCCGGGTACTGTGGCGACTGAATGGCAGAGCAGAGTTGATGCTTGTTGATGGCTGTGTCGGTAGTCGCGTCATCGACTCCTCTGGCTCGCCAAAGATCGTGGAGTTTCGTGGAGACACGCGTGGTGTCGTGGTTACTGATCCCGACACCAAGTCTACTACTGAGTTATTCTTTGAAGATGACCCACGGTAGTAAAAGCCTTTCTTGGACTTTTTGGCTCCTTGCTGACGAATCGACTCTCGCTTGCGCGATCCAGAAGACGGAGTGGTCGAGGAAGACGAGGACGATGCCGCTGCAGCTGCAGCTGCAGCTCTCTCCGCCGCCTCCTGACGTTGCAGCTTAAGAAGTTGACTCAGAATACCACCTTTGGGTTTCCGACGGCGCATACCCGCAGAAGGATCGTGTGGCTGGAGTTCTTGCATTATCACTAACTCTTGATCCTTGGACGACGGAGGCTGCAATGGCGCGGAAGCCTTTGCTCCTCCTTTCACTCCTTCGTCGCCTGCTGCTTCTTGTTGCTGGCGCACGACCGACACAGCTGGAAGCAGCAGTGGCTGAGGTGCATATCCAAGCCCATCGAGCATCGCTGCCTCGGCCGTTCTGTTCTCGAGGTTGGCGCTATCCAGTCCAGCCTCAAGATCGTGGATCGAGGGAGCTTTTGCTGTTGCAGAAGTGTTTGTGCGATGAAGCTTGCCCGAAATTGCGCGTCGGATTGTTTGCAAATTGATACCAGTACTCGCTCCGGACACTGCGTCCTGTGCATGGCCAGGACTTGCAAGGGATCCTTCCTTTCTCATATCTGCAGTGGATGGTGAGTGTGGTGCTAAGGGTGATGCAGGGTTCGCCGCTGAAGGTCGACGAGCAATTGGAGGCTGACTCTGCGAGAGTGATGGTAATGGAACGGTCCCTGAAAAGCTTCCGCCCATGACAGCAGGGTCCTCGACGGCCCTTGCATAACGCTCCATGCCTAAGCTGAGTTTTTGCAGTTCCGCTCGAGGAGACCCGAGGGGCGTTGGAATTGGTGTCTGGCTAGCTGAATCTGTCTCTGTTGGGGTTGACGGAGGTCCAGTACTATCCACTGCCGCCGTGAATGGGTTTCTGAGCATAGGGAGCGAGAGACCAGACATGGCTCCGCCTGCAGGTATGGCTGTCGCAGCTGCTGTGGTCAATGCTAAAGGTGAAGGCGAGAGGCCCAAGGCAAGAGCAGTGCTGCCACGGCGGCGCATCAAAGGCTCGTGATGCTGGGGGTGGGTACTGGCACCGGTGGCTGTGGCCGAGGTTGTTGACATATTGGCCGAGGTGGACGGATCAAAGGAGATGGTGGTGTGGTGGTACTGCTGTTGCTGCCGCGGCTGCTCTTGTTGTAGTAGTTGTTGTTGTTGTGGTAGGTGAGAAGAGGAGGGAGATTCTATTGTGGTGCTACAAGTGGAGGCGGAGCTCCCCTCTGAGCTCCTCTCCTCTCCGTCTCCACCGGGAGTTGTCTTGGTAGGGTCTTCAGCGGTGTTCATCGCTGATCGAGATTACAATGAGCGTTGGTTGCGAGGAATGAGAGGGGAATGAGAAGAAAGAAACTTGTGTCTTGGAAAGGGAAAAGAAGAGTGGAAGGGTGGTTCGATAGTTTTAAAGTAGTCAATGAGGAAGAGCGGGGACCACTTTTTCTGGAAACGTTTAAAGTCTTGAGGGGTTGAATAGAATCGTTCATACCATACAATTGCTTCCCTTCAGGCTTTTCTTTTGTTTGTGCCTTTGTCTTTGGGCGGAGAAGAACCAACACCGTCGCACGAAAAAGACAAAACTGTCTGCGAGGGCGAGGAGGGGGGCACCCACGCGGACAGAGCGGAGGTATATCCCAGAAGAGAAAGAGTCATTTGAGCTGACTTCAAAGACGACCTTGCCTGGGTCGTTCCTTGTATTCTCTGCAACAAGAGCATCTTTACCCAAGAAACGATACCTGCAACCAAAAAATTGCACAACCTTATTATTTCTCCTTTGTATTGGACAGACACTCATGGGCACGCATGAGCACAGGGCACTCTGTGATGAACGGCTCCCAGTTGGTAGCCAATGTAAACATGACAACAATGCTGTCATGAGCTACGCGTGGCTATGCGTAGAATCAATCGAATGACACCACACATGAAAAGAAATGGGCAACAAGAGCCTGATCACAAACAAAAGGTCTTGGATTGGTTGCATGTGCAACGGCATTCCTTTGGCGGGAGAAAGCTGAGATGCTGAACGTGGCTTTGTGTGCAGGAGAATTCCATGGGGGGGGGAAGAGAGGGGGCGTGGGAGACAACAAAGGCAATGTCTCATTAGAATCCCCCGAATTGCCTCAATTCTCTCTTTCGTCCAATGGGCATGACCTTTCTTCGCGTCGCACCTCGGTTGCTCTTGTCCAGGGCTGCTCTCTCTTCCAGTGTCCTCACTGGAGTGCCAGCGGCCGCTGTTGTTCTCGCCGCTGGAACTACCTCAGCCTCAATCCGTTCTCTGTCTTTCACCCCAAGGTACTTGACGAACCTCCCTCCTCCCCCCTTGCCATGATTTTTTGGCGGGGGGGGGTGGGGGTTAGAAAACTCTTTGACAGCACACTCGCCATAGACATCTCATTTGATGCTTACCTACTTAGCTAACTGCCGCTTTTTTAGTTGCCATGCCGGCCGACCAAAAATCTATACAAAGACAGGCGACAAGGGCACATCAGCTTTGTTTACAGGCGAGCGTCGACCAAAAGATGACGAAGTCTTTGAAGCACTAGGTAAGCAATGCAATGGTCATCATTTTTTTCGTATGTCGTATGTCTGAAAGCTCGATCCGTAGTAGTATGCGTGTAATATATTTATTCTAAACTTGTCTCCCATTATCCCAGGAACAAATGATGAATTGGCCTCTGCTATTGGGTAAGACAAACGATCTCAGCTATGAACAGGAATGTTGGTCATCGGCATATTTTTCTCTCATATACCCTGAGCTCTGCCCTTTCGATTGGCTCAACTACATTACAACTTTCTAAAACCCGAATGACATTATTATACATTTCCCTACTCTATTTTCAGACTGGCACGCGAATTCTGCATTGACCAAGGATCGCCTGATCTGAACGACATGATCCAACAACTAGAGCAGATCCAATGCTTGTTACAAGATATTGGATCCAACATTGCCACTCCTCGCGACTCAGCTGCAGCCACTGCTGCTCGTCTTGCGCGCACGGAGTTCGACGCGGATAGCCAGCATGTTCAGGACCTTGAGCAATGGATCGATCGCATGGATCAGGAACTGCCTCCGCTTACAAGCTTCATCTTGCCGGTAAGATAAAAGAATATTCATCCTATCTACCATGCTATCTTATCTGCCGTTCTGCCCTAACCTCCCCCCCTTTTTCATCCTCTATCTTTGTCTCACATACATCCGCACGTTTTTTTTTGTAACCCAGAGGGTTTGGTATCCACAACTAACCTGTATCATCCTTTCCGTTATCCATTAATATACCTCTCTACTACCGTTCACGGAACCTGAAAAATAATAGTCCGGAGGCAAAGCTGCTGCCTCTCTACATATTGCCCGAACGACTTGTCGGAGAACAGAACGTCGAGTGGCGCCTATGGCTCAGGAACATCGAGTCGATCAGAGTGTGGCTGTGTACCTCAACCGTCTCAGTGACTACCTCTTCACATGTGCGCGGTATGCTGCCATGAAAGGCGGTTTCAAAGAAGTTACTTATAAGAAACCACGACCACCCCGCGTAAAGCGCTCAAGCAAAACAACTGAGTCAGCACCTTCATCCAGCAATGAACTTGACGAGAAGTCAAAGTGAAGAAGGGTCCGAGATACAATTACAAATTGTTGCTGTTGTTCTAGCGTGTATTATACAGATGGTTATTTATGAAAACGAAAAACAAAAATAGAACATGCGGAATGGAATGCTAGAATAGAGGTGATTGTGATAAATGCCTACAAATATTTGTTATATATTTATAACCAGCATGACGTCTATCGGTTCAACTTGCGACGAATCTCCAGTTTCTTGTCACGAATCTCCGTCTTGGTCATGGGCACATAGCGTGCACCTTCACGTCGTTGCCAGATCTCGATGGGAGGCAATGGCCAGTCCGTGGGGCCAAACGTCACATCTGTCACTGCCTTTTGTGTCTTGTCATCGATTTTGCTAAGAAGAGAAAAAAAAAGGTTCCAAGTGTCGAACAAGAAAAGAATAAGAAATCTTGTCCTGATAGCAATACAGACCTATTCAAACTTGCAATTAGAACAGATAAGAAAAACTTACATGATGCGCTCTTTAGATGCACGAATGAGTCCTGTATTATTCGCAAGCGAAGGCATCCACTTGGGCTCAACCACTGTCACGCCCTTGAGATATGTCTTGGGAACGCGACCAGGAATGGGTACCTGTTGGACTGACTTTTGCAAATCTTGGTAGATGACCATGTCTGGTGCTGGCTTGACGCCAAATAGACCCGAAGTCGGATGGATGTACATTGGTTCCTTCGACCACATGGTCACGTATGACGTCTGCTGTGCGTGCTTCGAGTAATTGACTTCGACGGTCTCGACCAGGTCTCTGCGGATAGCAACCTGGTCAACAAACGAACACGCAACAATCTGCCGAATGGCAAGCAGTTGACGCGGTGTTGGTTTGGGCATGTATGGGTCAAACGTCAAATCACGCACCGAAGGCAGCTGTGCAAAGTTGTCCTGTACCATGCGGGTCAACTGGCCTCGCAGCTGATGGATTTCCTGCATTGCCTTGTACCGGACGAAATTTTCGGCGCAGAATGCTTCCTTATCAGTCTCGCGCGCATATGCACCCACCACGTTCAAGATCTTGGCCATGTCGTTCAGGGGATCCAACGCTTCGTGGATCGACTGCGCCTTGTAAAACTTGCGCCGCATCGCCTTCTTTTGCTGCTTGAGAAGCTCCTTCTCGTTCCGCAGGTTTTGGAGTTCCATCTCGTCCAGGTCATCCAGCATCGCTGCACGCGTCGTCACCTCCTCTTCTTCACTCTCGTCGTCAGAGTCTCCTGGACGCGATGTGTCCAGCTGGTATTCGTTGATAAACACTTCTCCAACGGACATGGCTGCGACAATCGCAATGATGTATGGGAAGCAATTTTCCTGATGGGCAAGCGTCAACCTATTTTGTTTTGTTATTTAAAAATGAAAAAAGAAGATCAAAGTTCAATACAAATACCCTTTTCACGCGTAATGGCAGCAGATTAACATGATGTCACCCGATATCCCCTCCTTGATTTCAAACAAGACCCGGACTTACATCTTTGCAAGACGAGGAGTAAGAGGGAAAATGGACATGGTCTTGCCGAGCTCGGTGATGCTCTTTTTGTTTCCCTTGTCGAGCGCATTGAGGTAGACCAAGCGAGACTCTGCACGCTTGAGATCCTCACGATCCGGGGGTGTTGGGAAGGGGAAGTTGACGACGTTATCAATATGCATGCTCTTCATCTGCAACACAACTCCGTCGATCGGCATTTTGTGGATCTCTGCCTCGGAAATGTCGGGGAATTCATGCTCGTAGACCGCAGAACTATACAGTCTGTAACAGTGACCATGGCTCGTACGACCCGCACGACCAGCACGCTGGATCGCACTAGCCTTGGAAGTCCATCCGACTTGGAAGGTCTGAATACCCGTCTCTTTGTCGTAATGACGCTCCTTGGACTTTCCACTGTCCACCACGTACTTGATGTTGGGAATCGTAATCGATGTCTCAGCAACGTTGGTTGCAACAACACAAATACGCGAGCCTTCTGGCGGTGGCTGGAAGACCTTCATCTGCTCTTCGGTTTTCAGAAGCGAGTACAGTGGAAGCACATACAGTGGCGCTGTTCCTGCATCGGGCGATTCCTCCAAGACTTCGTCACCCGAGAGCAGTTCCTCCTCCGAATCGGAGCCATCCAGGTCGTACACTTCATCATCGACGTCGACATCTCCGTTATCATCCAAAGCCTCTGCCTCGCCAATAGCCATATCCTCCAGCTCGACATCCTCATTTCGAGGGTCAATCTTTTGGTTCTCGGCAACCGGTTCGTTGTCCTGCTGTTTGGTGTCGTCACCCAGCTGCTTGCCCTTTGTGCGATCAGTCATCCATGTAACCTCGTCCTTTTTCTCTTTCTTTTGGTTGCCGGGTGTTGGGAAGGGGAACTTTTTGCGAAGTCGCTTAACCAGCGTCATAATTTCTTGCTGACCGGACAAAAACACCAAGATTCCACCTTCAGGCAAACGTGTATGAATCTTGGAAACCTTGCGGAACGCTTCCGAGACATAGTCATAGTCAGGCGTCTTCTTATTAAAGTGAATGGTCGTACCGTACACTTTCTTGACATCGACACTCACTACTGGGACCAGATCCTTTGGTGGTTTCTCCTTTTTGGCTTTTTCTTTCTTCTCCTTCTTGCTTGTCTTGTCAAGTTTGAGAATGTCCTTCTGCTCTTCCTCTCCTTCCGCCTCTTCATCCGATTCCGAGGAGGAAGATGACTCTGATGTGTCCTGTTCTTCTTCCTCCTTCTTCTGATTCTTGTCCTTCAAAAAGCCAAACAGACGCTCGTTTCGTGTAAATTCCTCGATGGCGAGTGTGGCCGACATGATGATCAATTTGAGCGGCTTAGTGTTCTCCCGATCCGTCTTACTCTCCTCTCGGCGTAACCGGACAATACGGGAGAGCGCACCAATCAAAATGTCGGTGTTGAGCGAGCGTTCGTGGGCCTCATCAATAATAATCACCGAGTACTTGCGCAACAAGAAATCCGAGTTGAGTTCGCGAAGCAACACACCATCCGTCATAAACTTCATGACCGTTCCTGGTGACGTGGTAGCATCATATCGAATCTGATACGAGATCTTGGACGCCGGCAGGTTGAGTTCCTTCGCTACACGGTCTGCCATCGACACGGCGGCCACACGGCGTGGCTGCGTGATACCAATCATACCAGGGTTGGGGCTCTCTGGATGACCGTAACCGGCTTCGTACAAGAATTGCGGAACCTGTGTCGTCTTTCCCGAACCAGTCTCACCTTTGATAATAACAATATCGTTGTATTTGATGCTCTCCATGATATGCTGTTCGTCCATACACACTGGAAGCTGCAGTCGCTGTTCCTGGATCTCTGGCAGACGGTTGACCGCGACATGGAAAGCCTGTGATATTTTAAGGAATAAAGAATACACCAAAAAGAAAGGTAAGCCAAACGACGTGAACTGTATACGCTACAAATAAAAGAAAACAATGTCAAACAGCCAACAGTTTTTTGAAGCAGTTACCTTGCTGATTTCTCCTTCTTCAAGGGTTCTGATTTTCTCAACCCGATTTCCAAGTAGATCTGTCTGGGGTCCTTTGCGGACTGGAAGGGTAATTCCCGAGTTTTTAGGCAGGCTATCAATATTGGAAATAATCCTCTCTTCTTCTTCCTCGCCGTCCTCAGTGACCCAGCCTCGACGCTTCTTCTTTGTAGGCTCGCCCTCATTTTCCTCATTATTGTCTTTGTCTGCTCCATCTTCACCGTTGTCGCCGTCGCTCTTTTCATCTTCGCTTGCAGAGGACGAATCGTATTGAGAGTCAGAGCTGTCAAATGAACTGTCACTGTCGACTTCCTTGGCTTTTTCTTTTTGAGCTCGGATCATTGCCAAACGGGACTATATTATCAAGAGATACAATACAAAAAGCAGCGTCAGTACAAAACTCGTATAAATAAAAAAATGTATGCTCAATAATGACATATATCTTACCATTTTCTTCTTTGGAGCAGCCTTTTTAACAACTGTTGCTCCAGCCTTCAATGCGCTTCCTTGAGCAATAGAACCAGCCACTGAAGGTTTGGCTAGGGAGGATGCCAATGACGACGATGCTGTCTTTGGATCGTATCCTTCGCTATATACTACAGTGTCAGTGGCAGGTTTTGGAGTGAATGCTGTTGCTGGCTTCATCTTCACGTCTCCATCTTCATCCTGTTCAGATGCATTCTCATCGTCCTCCTCATCGTCGCCCTCATCGCTGTCATCCTCGTATACGTATGCCTCATCTGCTTTGGACTTGTCTTTGTAGAGAGAGATAGATTTGTCTGATTGTTCGAGTCCCATACGTTCCTCCAGCAAGGCCTTACGTAACCGCTCCTTCTTAGTCTCCCTATTCTTTCCTAGTGTACGACTCGATTGCAAAAGCTCGGACGAAAACTTTTGTTCCTCAATCTTCTTGAAAAGATCGCCTCGCGCCTCTTTTTTCAATTTTTTCTCCTATGAGAGTTAAAGAGTACATGAAAAAAGGACAGTCAAAAGGATGAGTTTACAATGTTTGATAATACTTCGGCAATCAAAAACTTGGCTTACAAAATAAAGGTGTAATTCCTCAATCGATCTCCATGAAATTTTGCTTATGGCCGTACAATATATTTCTCCATGCGCTTGCGCTTCTTTGAGCTCATCTTGGGCTTGCTCTCAACCTCGTAGGTTACGGTGACGTTCCCCTCATTGCTACCAGGAACAAGAATCTCTGCATTGGTATCCTTTCTAGAAAGACATATTCAGAAACCACAACCAAATAAAAGAAGTGACATTTTTGTTAGATTCCTAATAGTATAGAATGAGAAGAGGATTATTTTTGGAAGCCTAATGATTAGCCCTTCCCCTCCACCAAACAGCAAAGTAGGATTCAAACTTACGGAACAGCTATCGGTTTTTTCAAAGCCGCTCGTCCACCATCCCTCGCGTTGGGGTGAGGACGAGAGGTTCGGTTGCTCGAAGCACGAGCCTTTTCGTTATAGCGAGGTCTATTTTTGCCCATGTCTTGTTTTTGTCGACAAGAATGTGGAGCGTTTGTTTGATGGCGGGGATGCCAGACGAAATGACACAGCGACCTAAATGGAGGAATAAAAAAAAATGCCAAAAGCATGTACTTGATTTGTTGTGATAAGCCACCATTGATTGCCACCAATTTTGAAATTTTGGTCAGGAACGCGGTCACCACGGCGAAATTTTTTTGATCTAGGGATAGTGTGGGCTTAGACTTGTTCCTCGTGTCCATCGAATCAGCATTGGGCTATAAGACACCTCCAATTTTTTAAGTCAACATCAGTCTCGTGATTAAATGCGAAATATAACCAATCATGCCATGACAATAACTACGGGAAAGTAGGATAAAGTCGATGAAGCAAGGAACATGCAGCGTCCAATACAATAAACAAAATAACGAAATCGAATGCAAGACGACTCAAGATTGTTATCTACGAGCCTAAGCTCTTGTTTTCTCTTTCTAATACCCGGGCCCCTTTCCTTCATTCGCTTGTTCCTTTGGGGGTGGTCTTTTCACGGGTTTATCACAAGACAAAAAGCATAGCCTAACCCCAGAGCAAATTTCATCTCCGCGTTGCTTTGAGCCAGAAGATGACACGTATTGGATTCTAGCCTGAAGAGTAATGAGGGATTTATGGTCAATATGTGCAATGGCTATACCATGGCGTTCGCATAATAGATGGATTATTACTGAATTAACGCCTCAGCCCTAGCAAACGAGAGAGTGAGAATACCTATGTAGATACACGATGCACATCATGCAAATCACCCAAATGAAAGATAAATGTAAAGGAAAATCTATGTAGAAAAAATGATGATAGAAACTGGTCGTATTGTACTTGAATTGCTGGCTGAGGTTTTTTTTAGCTTTACAATGGAGACAATTTGCAATAGGAACAGGCAAGAGGACAGAGCAGATTACTATGGTGAAGAATGGCTGCTGCTTTATTTTTTTACTGAATATGAACAGATATTAACGCCAGTGCAAGACTCAGGTCTTTTGGAAGTGATGTACGAATACTTCAAACCATCGATTTCGTCGCGTTTCTGAATCAACTTTCACACGAATGTAAATGTAATGGTTAGTATTTCTCAGCGGTCGAACCAGGCCAGAAATGGTGCCTGACTCGACTTGACCCAATTCTTTCTTATCGAGTTTCACCGCTATGATATCCAGCTCGTACGGTAGAATGATTAAAAGTAACTCGAACGGCTCAATGACTCGACAACTTGAACGAATCCAACCACACTTGATTTAACTCTATCCAATTTCCAATTGACCCGAACCATAGTTGAACCGACGCACTCATGCCAAAGCTCGGACTCAAACTCGAAAATACTTGTGTGTATTTGAGAGGGCACGAGTACATTCGATAGTACCAGTTACCCGTGAAATCTTTATATGGGCTGAGCCAAAAAGACGCGTGAAAAATCATCTCGAAAGTGCATGAGGTACACGTCTATCTCCTTTTTCCCTACTTCCTACCGAATACTTCAATTTTGGAAGCCAGGGGCTCAAGGCAGTCATTGCACAGCCCATTACTGCATGAAGGGCAAATCATTCAACCCTTTTTTTCCTGTGAGATGTAGGCGTTCTGATTTTGTATGTAACATGCATGTCCTTCGGCCCTTCTGCATCACCTCTTTCCCTCACAAAATTTTTTCAGGCATCACGCCTCCGAATGAATATAAAAGGATCCCATCGGCTGTCCTAAGCTCTCTCAACAGTCTCTTCCTCTTCACTAGCAATCCATACTACAAGCAATGTAACTAGTTTGATGCATCTCCCCCTTTTTGCTATGTAAACGACTAGTTTGTAATTTACTCATGTTTATCACACACTCACATCTACCTTTCATTCCTTTTAGATACACATCATGTCCGCCAACGCAAACCTGAACATCAACGCCGAAATCACCGACCAAGTCAATGCTACGGTGGATGCGTTTAAGAGTTCACTGGATGCCAACATTAGTCGGTCCGACTTCACTGACAGAGTGGTGAACCATTTCTACGACAAATACGGAAACGATTTTAATGTTGCCATCATTCACCCTCAGCATCTCCTCAGCGGCCCTGAGGAGGAGCGCATCCACAGACACCTTGAGAAGCCCAATGGATTCGGCACTGTAGGCTACGACGTCTACTTGATGAAGAAGGGCCATGACTTTGACCTTACCCGTCTTGGAGACGGTGGATATGACAATTGGTGTTTCAAGGGTAGCTACGATTACGAGAGTGGCTCCACAACTGTCAAGTTCCACTAGCTGTAGGCCGCCTTTTTCTCCTTCGTACCACGTAGCTTGTTTCAGAGATGTTTTTTTTTGGGTGCAGAAATACCGATACTTAGCCAGAGAGAGAATGAAGTACGTGAATGAATATGTTTGTTTCAACTTACAGACTGGAGTCTTTATGGAACTGATGTGTTATAGTGCATATTTAAGCATAATACGCCAATTCAACCTTGGGGTGTCAGTGTTTTGGCCAAAATAAACTGCTGAGAGGAAGAGGCATCATTTGCTGCTGTGGAAGCTCTTCTGGAAACGAATGATGGGAACACTCTGAAGTAATGAATGAATCGGAATGGCATCTACTGATATATCGTATCTCCAACTACTCACAATAATGTTGCATACAAAGAAGAGCATAAGCTACACCCAAGAGCTTTGCAATTCGCCTTTGGTTTACACCAAGCGTGGGCGCATGTCACAGGTGGAGGAAGTTAGTTATTATTTTCGAAACGTTGTCGCACTACAAAGACTATCCGGACAGTTGGATATCCACCAACTATAATATGTACCAGAAAAATAATGATTATTTACTAAAATGAATTCTTTGGCACCAAGGAGTTCAACATGAGCGGGAGCCATTTCAAAAACTATGATCTTTCCTAGCATCAGGATCGTTTTCAGAAGCCGCGCGTGTTCCAAAGCGCAAGGTCTGCAACAACCCTAACAGCACTCAATACTATAAATCTTATCTGATCATTGAGCTGCTCAAACTGACACTAAAAGAGTAAGGCCAATTGTGTAGACATGACAACGGCACCCTGGTCCACCCTGAGTTTACATAGTTGATGATGCCGGGTCTTCGGCGTGACGAACGCGATGTGGAGAGGCACAGAGCTCTTTTGCGGTTTATCAAAGCGAAAATCACTGCAGTTGAGAGTGAGTATACAACTCCGTATACCTAACGAAACCACCCAGTCTTCATTCTCAACGTATGGTCGCCATACGGGCTGTCCTTGGCTCTACTTTTGCATTGAAAATACCCAGGATAGCAGTTTATCGATGGAGGCAGCCGCCAAGGCTTCTAAGAACTCGTATTTGAGGCAGTCCATATATATAATAAGATAATAAGATATTGATTTGCATGTGAGATGAATTTTCTTTGACACAAAGTTGGGATCAGCCATCGATAAGAGTTAGAAGTCTCCTTCCCAATGTGTGTCAATAGGTTGAGCCTTACATTCAGTTGAGGTGAGTGGTGGAACATGATCTTTTCCTAGATCGCAAGTCTCGACTTTTGGTCCAAGTTTTTCACAGAGCGCTCAAGAGTTTCGGCTGGCTTACGAAGTGATGACAACATATCCCCTAAAAGGGAATCACGTTCAAAGAGATATGGAACCAGTATTAGTACTGCTAGCACGAGGGGGATAGGAAGGGTTTGAGTGTCCTTATTATGCTATTCATCTCTGATATCTGAAAGTTTGCACAACTGGGAGGAGGCGACCATGCTTCTATAAACTCGGTTTGCGCTGTTGTGTTGAAAATAATTGTCATGTCAGGATGAGGTTATTATTGATATGGTTACGTGAATAACAGACAGACAGAGATGCATCATATTTTTTCCTACCCAAGTGTCGGGACAAAAAAAAGTCGCATGTGAGTGGCTCCAGCCTATGAAACACACCGTTGTGTTGCCCAACGCCTCTGACACTCTCCTGTAGCATATTCTTTTCAATTGGCATTTCTCACATTATCAGATACCAGTCCACTAGTCAGCAGGTTGACCTGGCTAACTGAGGTTGGTTTCAACATCTCGATCAATTGAGTTAATGCAATATCAATCTCATGATTAAATGTATAGCCAATAATTCGTTAAAACTAGCTGTAGGAAAGTAAAAGACAAATTCAGTGAAGCATGGAACATGTAGTCTCCAATATCACAAATAAAATAACGAAATCGAATTATCGAGAAGTATCATGAATATTATCCGCAGGCTAGGGTTCAACTCATGAGGTAGGCTCCTTTCTTTTACTCAAAGGTTCCTTCGGGAGGGAGACTTTAACGAGTTCATAGCAAAAGATAAAACCAATAGCCTGACCTTAGAGCAAAATTCACGTCCTTGTCGCTTTTAGAAAGGTGACGCGTACAGGATCGTTGCCATTGGGCGCTATGATTACACCATATATGCATATAGCAGATGGGCTATTGCTTCTTCAAGGCTATAGCCCTAGAAACAAAGATGATAACATCCATGTAGATGATTCACATCATGCAAACCATCCAAAACGAAAATACAGTACGTAAAAGTGTAAAGTAAAAGATAGGGAAGAAAAGGAAAAGCAAAAAAAAACTGGTCTCATTGAACGTGTATCGATGGCTGAGGTTAACTTCGGGTGAATGTGGACCGATATTAACACCAGTGCAAGTTTCAGGTACTCTTGGAAGAGATGTATGAATGTTTTATCTATTCCTTGACCCTTCTGAACGAACTTTACACGTAAATATGATGGCTAGTACTTCTCAATGGTCGAGTCGAGACAGATATGGTACCTGTCTCGACACGACCCACTTCTTTTCCACTCAATTTTCACCGCTATCCGGCTCGTAAAGTAGAATTACTGAAGTAACTCGAATGGTTCGACGACTCGACAACTTGAACGACCTAATTACACTTGGGTTTGCCTTAACCGAGTTCTATGAGACACGAGCCATGATCGAGCCGATACACTCGAGTCGGTGCTCAGGCCCAAACTCGAAAACACTTATGTGTATTCTGAGTGGGCACGGGCACACTCGACAGTCTCGGTTACTAGTGAAACCTCTGCATGGGCTGTGCCGAAACACTCGTGAAAATCATCAAAGTCTTTGCGAATCGCGCCCAACACTTTCTCCCCTACTCCCTACCAAATACTTGGATTGTGGAGGCTAGGGACTCAAAACAGGCAATGCACAGTCCAATATTGCATGAAGGGCAAATCGTTCAGCCCTTTCTCTTCGAGACGTAGATGATCTGATTTTTTGCGATATGCGTGTCCTATGTCCTTTTTGACCACTCTTATCCTCACAGTTTTTTTTCGTGTACCACGCCTCTGGATGAATATAAAAAGGCCCCTTCACCTGTTCTCAGTTTTTTTTCAGCCGTCCCATCCTCTTCACTATCAATCCACATTACAAGCAATGTAACTAGTTTGCTATCTACTTTTTACAATGCGGATGACTAGTTTGTAGTTAACCCATGTTTATCACACACTCACGTATACCCTTCATTCCTTTTAGATACACATCATGCCAGCCAACGCAAACTTGAATGTCGGTATCGAAGCAATCGCCGACCAAGTCAATTCTGCGGTGGATGCGTTTAAGAAAACACTGGATGCCAACATCAGTCGATCCGACTTTACTGACAGAGTGGTGAACCATTTCTACGATAAATACGGCAACGACTTTAATGTTGCTGTCATTCACCCTCAGCATCTCCTCACTGGCCCTGAGAAGGAACGCATCCACAGACACATTGAGAAGCCAGATGGAGTCGGGACTGTAGGCTACGAGATCTATTTGATGAAGAAGGGCCACAACTTCGACCTTACTCGTCTTGGAGATGGCGGATTTGACAATTGGCGTTTCAAGGGTAGCTACGATTACGAGAGCGGCTTCACAACTGTCAAGTTCCACTAGCCGTTAGCCGCCTTTTTTCCTTCGTACCATGTAGCTTGTTTCAAAGATATTTTTTGGGTGCAGAAATACGGATACTTAGCCAGAGAATGAAATACATTGAATGAAAATGCGTGTTTCAACTTACAGACTAGAGTCTTTTTCCATAACCACTTTTATTTTTAATTGGGAGTAACACGTTGTGTGCATGTATTCATGTGAAATGTAACTGAGGTGTTATACTGTTCATCTCTGATATCTGGAAATTAACTCATCTGGGAGGTGAAGACCATACTGCAATGAATACTGTGTTGCCGTGTTCTATCAATTGTTGTCTCAGAAAAGAAGTGATTGTTGGAATGGTTACGTGAATACAGACAGCCAGAAGACAGGGGTATCAAACTTGTCCTACCAAAGTGACCCTCGAGATTTTCTCACGTTGGGCTGTGCATGAGCCCCTTGTGACATGCCCGCTCTCGCTTGCATCTGAATCTCCCACTCATCTCATTTCATTCATCTTTCGTTACATTCAATCGTGTACTGCAAACCTTGGAAGCCTTAACAGATGGTACCATCCAAAGATACTATTTTTTACAGTAACGATATAACGATATGTGCTCCTTACACGCGATACCTTGACTTACGTGGACATTCTCTTTCGCTCTCGTCTCTCTCTCTATATATAAATATCTATCTCTAGTCTTCATTTGAACTTGGTGACTTGATGGGTGAAGGTGGCTTTGGATATGTCTACCGCGTGCTCATAGAGGAAAAGAGGTATGCTGCCAAAATGTGCTCTGTCTCTCATGATAGCCTCCCACAAGCAGCAGCCAAGAAGGAGGTTGATATCCTCAAGCGACTCCGCCATCGCCACATCATCCAGTACTTGGATACCATCGACCGCAATGACCACACCTTCATCATTATGGACCTAGCCGAGAAGGGAAGTCTCGCAGGAGCGATCGCCGGAGGCGAGGTGACGGATTGGCCAACCAAGAATCGAATCGCACATGGGATTGCTCGGAGGCTCGAGTACATCCATAGCCACGATATCCTTCATCGAGATCTCAAGACAACCAACGTACTTCTCACTCGACTCATGGAGGTCAAGCTCTGTGATTTTGGACTTGTTAGAATCAAGACCCTTTGTTATTCCAGATCCACGACATCGTTCAAGGGGACTCCACGATGGAGAGCCCCAGAGACGCTAGAGTTGAAACCGCGATACTCGGCCAAGTCGGATATATATGCACTTGGGATGGTGATGTGGGCCATGGCTGCTAATCAGGCAGAGCCGTTCACTGATCAACATGATGTCATGGCGATTATTGAACATATCAAGAATGGCCAGCGTGAAGTGATACCTGAGGGTACACCTCCAGAATATCGTCTGTGGATTGAGAAATGCTGGAAGCAAGATCCTGAGTATCGACCAAATGCACACGATGTGACGATTATCAATGGTCCATTGTTGGAGATATCATATGAGACGATAAAGAGACAGTTGTCACTGAGCATTAGTGCATTTCCCTCGGTGTACACAGGAAACTCTGACTATGAACTAAGCAAGGCTATTGATACACTGTCGATAGTTGACAGCCTGCAAGGAGAATCCAAGGAACGTCCTCAACAGAGTAAGGAAGATGAAGTGTTGATATATCTTCATCGTGCAGCCTCCGAGGGGAAAGCCGATGCTCAACTACTCCTTGGATGGCTATGTGAGCGCGGTCTGATTGATAGTGGAACGGCGAAGGATGCTCCCCTATGGTACCGTAAGGCAGCAGAGCAAGGCCACACTACAGCTCAGCTGAAGCTTGGATTGTTGTATGAGGGCAATGTCAGTGATGATCATAGCATGGGCGACAACGAGGCTCTTAAATGGTACCGTATGGCAGCGGAGGGCGGAGATGCGCAAGCGCAACTCCGTTTGGGAGAGATCTATATTCGTGGACAAGGAGTACCGCAGAGTGACACTGAAGCCATGTATTGGTTCCAACAATCAGCAACACAAGGCAATGCCGTAGCACAGTTCAACATTGGGCTGATGTATTCTCGAGGCCAGGGAGTGGGTCAAAGCGATGAAGAGGCGTTCAAATGGATGAGGCGAGCAGCGGAACAAGGAATGGCGGAAGCACAATTTGGACTTGGATCGATGTACAATGATGGTCGTGGAGTTGAACAGTCAGCTGTGAAGGCATACATTTGGTATGATCTTGCAGCAGACTCAGGCCATGCATTAGCACAACTTCACCTTGGATTGATGTACAAGTTTGGTCTAGGTGTTGAACAGAGTGACATTGAAACTGCCAAGTGGATTCGCAAGTCAGCAGATCAAGACAATGCAGAAACACAAGTTCAGCTTGGGATGATGTATGAGGACGGCTGTGGAGTTGGACAGGACGGTTTAAAGGCCGTTGCATGGTACAACATATCAGCATCTCAGGGGTATGCGAAAGGGGAGTTTCACCGCGGTAGGGTATATGTCCATGGTCCTACTCAGGATTATACACGAGCATCCACATGGTTTCACAAAGCAGCAAACCAAGGGAACGCAGATGCACAATATTACCTTGGAGCATTGTATAGGGGTGGTCATGGAGTCGAACAGAGTGATGTCGAAGCAGTGAAATGGTTCCGCAAGGCAGCAGATCAAGGGAATACAGCAGCGCAGTTTAAACTTGGGGTTATGTATGAGAATGGCTGTGGAATTGAACAGAGTGATACCATGGCAGTGGCATGGCTCCGCAAAGCAGCAGTTCAAGGGAATGCAAATGCGCAGTTCAATCTCGGATTAATGTATTTGAACGGTCGTGGAGTTGAACAGTGTGATATTAAGGCAATCTCATGGTTCCGCAAAGCAGCAGATCAAGAGAATGCAGACGCTCAGTTTAGCCTTGGAGTGATGTATGCGAATGGTCATGGAGTCGGACAGAGTGATACTGAGGCAATCACATGGTTTCACAAAGCAGCAGATCAAGAGAATGCAGACGCGCAGTACAACCTTGGAGTAATGTATGCGAATGGTCGTGGAGTCGAACAGAATAATATCGAGGCAGCCAAATGGTATCACAAGGCAGCGGATCAGGGCAACGTACACGCACAGTCCAGCCTTGGACATATGTATGAGAATGGTAATGGAGTCGAACAGAGTGATGTCGAGGCAGTCAGATGGTATCGCTTGGCAACAATTCAAGGGAATGCAGAGGCGCAGCTCAGCCTTGGACTTATGTATCTGAACGGTCGTGGAATCGAACAGAATGATGTCGAGGCAGTCGAATAGTTCCGTAAGTCAGCAGATCAAGGGTACGCAGGTTCACAGTGCATGCTTGGATTCATGTATTTGTGTGGTCGTGGGGTCGAACCAAACGGCACCGAAGCCCTTACATTGTTTTTGAAGTCTGCAGCAAGTGGCATCCCAGCTGCTCAAAATTATCTTGGTTGGATGTATGATCTTGGATGCGCAGTAGAGCAGAATGACCAGCTCGCCTTTGAGTGGTACTCAAAGAGTGTGGATCAAGGTAATTCCCAAGCCATGTTCAACCTGGGGTCGATGTACGAGCTTGGTATTTGCGTTGAACGAGACGATAAAAAAGCTCTTAGCTTGATTCGGGCGGCAGTTGACATTGAATCCGCTGCAGTCCTTCACATTGAATGGTTGGAATCGCATCATTTTCGAGCTCCAACAAGTGACTCAGATGCCATCGCATTATACCACGAAGGTGCAACCAGAGGATATATTGCGGCACAGCACAACCTCGGTCGGATGTATGAGAAAGGCCGCGGTGTTCAGAAAGACCTGAACCAGGCAATGAAATTGTATAAACAGGCAGCAGACAGTGGCCACCGTAACTCAAGGGAACGGTTGAAGTATCTCCAACGTGCCCGTAATTTGAAGGATAATTAAATAATGATTCATGCATCCTGGTTTGGTAGGTGAAGACGATGGGAGTAACATGATCAGCTATGGTTATGTTAGCATTACCACATGTCACCGCGTGCAGCTATCATTTTTGACTCTAAGTGGGCCAAAACCCTTTGTGGATACGGGTAATGAGAGTGACATAATAAGAAAAGCAGGCAAAAGAGATGACAACATATCATAAGGTTCGCTCCATGGCAAAGAAATAATTCATCGTTTCATAAAAGATGTGCGAACTATCGTTGAAAGAAGAAGGTTAATGGAATTCTCCCAACCACATGAAGCAATCAACAAACAACATTTTTCCTGGTAAATGCGCTGGAAAACAGGAAGTCGCTCCTCCTTGAGATATTAGTTTCCTGTCTTTAGTCAAAGAAACGATATTGCGCGTCTATCATCTATTATAAAATGCACCGAACAAAAGTCCCCTACGTTAGCCGACGGGTATGCTACTATTTTTTTGTAATTCTCTTATGCTAAAGGGCGAAGTACATTCATTTATTTCTTTTCCTTCCTCGCCTCACACATGGGGAGAAATTCTACTCGACTATAAGCTACTGATCAATCTACTGTGAACACCAAATTCCCTACAACGTTGGTGTAAATCTCAACGCTGCCAGGCAGCGCGCTATAGCGAACAAGTACCTTCAGTTAGGAGGAAAGAGTGTAGCAGGCAATTGCAACAGAGAGTTGCCCATGACAAAAGACGGACTTGGGGAGATAGGAAGAGGTGGTTATTATTAATTCTGGAGATTATCAATCCGCGAACGCTGAAAGTCAAGCTAGCAAGCATAACTGCTTTACAATAAATCCCTGTTCACTTTTTTGCGTCTGCTGCTTCTTCTGGTACAGGGTATGCATTTGGCGAACATCCTTTCGGAGCTTCAACATCTGTATACAGAACAAGTCTTCGAATTGTAATAACAGAGACTCGACAGGCTGCTCAAATGGTTTTGACCATGTAATGGCTGGTTGGAGCTGTCTACTTCATGCGGCAGTCGAGGTGCGCATTCGGTGTTTTATGGAAGTTCCTTTTCCGACTGCCAGCACTGAGATGAGTCACCCTCCTCTGGCTGATGAGGACCAAGTCCATCGACTAAAACTCTTCCTTTTGCTGTTCTGTCTCCTGATGCTGCATAGCCTGCCCACTCCCCTCTGCATCAATCATTCTCATCCATTGCTCGTCTATCAACTCCTAATCGAAAATCTTGTCTTCTGACACTGGGTTCCACATCTCAGTCTCGCCCAATGCGTTCACCGAACTACTTACATGGTTACGCTGGCAGCTCTTGTCAATGAAGGCAGGGCATTCGTTGTCTTCTGAAGGGATGTCCGGGTTAAACAAAAGTTCGGAGAGTAGTCCTGACGCGTCGAACACTGGCGGGTACATATCGATCACTGCTGGGTTATCGTTGGAGCCTCAAGCAGGAACAAATTTAATGATAGGGTTGGTGTTAGTACTAGTTGGTGTGTGTTGGTAAGAGTGAGGAGAGGGGTGAAAGGGAGGAAGCGGAGAAGGCAAAGCTTTTGGATATCTCCTCTATTGCCCCTTTGAGATCGTGGGCACGGATGGCACTGAGCAGGATGGTCTCTGTCTCTTGTTTTGCTTTTTTCTTCTTCTTCTTCAAACGAAGATATCAATATTTGGAAGGTTGCTTTGGCTTGAGCGGAGATGCTTGATTCCGCATTGGTACTTGGGCCACGATATACGCTGCCTGGGCTTAGCCACTTGGGAAGCGAGCGCTTCAGCCTGATACTTTTGGCGCCTCGAGAGCCTTGGAGAGGGGAGGAGGGATATGTCTTCGAGGGTGTGTAATACACAACGTAGTTGCTGCGTGCGCGTTTGGAGTAAGCTGGACGTTGGACAATTGAAAAAGTCGGCGGGTGCTGATCCTGAAATCAACTATATCCTCTAGATGGGTATCACGTGCAAAAAGGTATGGAAGAAGAACTGTTCTGAGAACAGGAGGGAGTGGGAAGGATTTACTTTTTGTGCTGCTCATCGCCACTATCTGTAAAGGAATAGTAACTGAATAACTTGTCCTATTATCCTACTCAGGTGACGCGTTCCACACTGGGCTGTGCATGCCTCCTTATGACATGCTTATACTCGGGTTGCATCTGAATCATCCTCTCATCTTTCATTTCATCATTCATCACATTTTCTCGAACACTACCAACTATAGAAACTCAGTAGATGGTACTATCCAAAAAATTCCATTCTTGACAGCACGATATGCTTTCTACACGCGACACCTTGGCTAACGCAGTCAATCCCTCTAGCCTCCATTTGAGCTTTGTGAACAGATAGGGTCAGGCGGTTTTGGGTGTGTCTATCGTGCACTCAGAGCAGGTCAACCATGTGCTGCCAAAAAGTGTTTTGCCTCTCATGCTGACCTCCCTCAAGAAGCCGCAAAGAAGGAGGTTGATATCCTCAAGCGACTCCGCCATCGCCACATCATTCAATACTTTGATACCGTCGATCATATTGGCCATACCTACATCCTAATGGACCTAGCTGAGAGAGGAAGTCTGGCAGGAGCGATAGCTAGAGGTGAAGTAGTGGATTGGCCAACCAAGAATCGGATCGCACATGAGATTGCTCGGGGACTCGAGTATATCCACAGCTACGATATCCTCCATCGAGATCTCAAAACATCCAATATCCTTCTCACTCGATTTATGGAGGTCAAGCTCTGTGACTTTGGACTTGCTAAAGTCAGGACTCTAAGCTCATCTAAATCGACAACATCATTCAAAGGGACACTACGATGGTCAGCTCCAGAGACGTTAGAGTTGAAGCCACAATATTCAACCAAGTCGGATATATATGCACTTGGGATGGTGATGTGGGCCATGGCAGCTAATCGACTGGAACCGTTTGATCATCAGCATGACAGCATGGTTATTATTGAACACGTCAAGAATGGTCAGCGTGAGGTGATACCTGAGAGTACACCTCCAGAATACCGTCTATGGATTGAGAAATGCTGGAAGCAAGATCCTGAGTATCGACCAAATGCATGCGATATAGTTCTCGTCAAGGATCCGATTGCATGTGATATAATGGAGACCGTATTGTCACTCAGCATTAGCAGGTTTTCCTCGATATACACAGGAGTCTCCAACAATGAACTTCGTGTTGGTCTTGATGCATTTTCCATTGTCGACAATCGTCAAAGAGATCCTCAGGCAAATCAGCAAAGTAGCGAAGATGAGGTATTGATATATCTCCGCCGTGCAGCCACAGAAGGGAATGCCGATGCGCAGCTATTCTTTGGATGGCTATATGAGCGGGGAATAGTTGACAAGGGAGCCGTGGAGAATGCACCTCTCTGGTACCGAAAGTCAGCAGAACAGGGTCACACTACAGCACAATTAAAGCTTGGATTGCTGTTTGAGAACAATATCGGCACCAGCCAATGCTTTGGTAACAGTGAGGCTATCAAATGGTACCGTATGGCAGCAGAGGGTGGAGATGTGCATGCACAGCTCCGTTTGGGAGTGATCCGTGCTCATGGACGAGGAGTACCACAGAGTGATACTGAAGCCATATATTGGATGGAGCGATCAGCAACACAAGGCAACGCCATAGCACAGTTCAACACTGCGTTAATGTATTCTCGAGGCCAAGGGATTGAGCAAAGTGACGAAGAGGCTTTTAAATGGATGCGACGAGCAGCAGAACAAGGGATGGTAGAAGCACAACTTGGACTTGGATCGATGTACGATGATGGTCGTGGAGTCGATCAGTCAGCCGAGAAGGCAAATTATTGGTATGGTCTTGCAATAGATTCAGGACGTGCGGCGGCTCAACTCCACCTTGGATTGATGTACAAGCTTGGCCAGAGAGTTGAACAAAACGATACAGAAGCTGTCAAGTGGATCCGCAAGTCAGCTGAACAAGGCTATGCAGAGGCACAGGTTCAACTTGGGATGATGTATAAAGACGGTCGTGGAGTCGAACAGAGTTCTGTCGAGGCTGTGGTATGGTACGCCAAGGCAGCAGCTCAGGAATATGCGAAAGGAGAGTTCCATCTCGGTAGGGAATATTTTCATGGCCATATGCAGAATTATACGCTGGCAGCCAGATGGTTCTACAAAGCAGCTAATCAAGGGGATGTATACGCACAACTCTACCTTGGATTTATGTATGCGAATGGTCATGGAGTCGAACAGAGTGATATCGATGCAGTCGCATGGTATCACAAAGCTGCAGTACAAGGGAATGCAGGCTCGCAGTGCAATCTTGGATTTATGTATGAGAATGGTCGTGGAGTCCAACAGAGTGATAACGAGGCAGTCGCATGGTACCTCAAAGCAGCAGCGCAGGGAATTGCTGACGCACAGAGCAATCTTGGGAATATGTATAAGAATGGTCGCGGAGTCGAAAAGAGTGATGTCGAGGCAGTTATATGGTACCGCAGGGCAGCAGATCAAGGGGATGCAATAGCGTCGTTCAACCTTGGATTTATGTATGAGAATGGTCGTGGAGTTGAGCAGAGTGATGTCGAGGCGGTCGCATGGTATCGCAAAGCAGCAGAAAAAGGAGATACAACAGCACAGAGCAAACTTGGAAAAATGTATTTGAATGGTCGTGGGGTCGAACAGAGTGATAGCGAGGCAGTCACATGGTATCGCAGAGCGGCAGATCAAGGGAATGCAGATGCACAATGCAGCCTTGGAAATATGTATTTGAATGGTCGAGGAGTCAAACAGAGTGATATCGAGGCGATCGAATGGTATCGTAAAGCAGCAGATCAAGGGAATACAGATGCACAATGCAACCTTGGATATATGTATTTGCATGGTTTTGGGGTCATTAGGAGTGGTATTGAGGCGGTCGAATGGTACCGTAGAGCAGCAGATCAAGGGAATACAGATGCACAATGCAACCTTGGATATATGTATTTGTATGGTCGTGGAGTCGAACAGAGTGGTATCGAGGCGGTCGAATGGTACCGTAGAGCAGCAGATCAAGGGAATGCATGTGCACAATGCAACCTTGGATATATGTATTCGAATGGTCGTGGAGTCGAACAGAGTGATATCGAGGCAGTCGCATTGTACCGAAGGGCAGCAGATCAAGGGGATGCAATAGCGTCGTTCAACCTTGGATTTATGTATTTGAATGGTCGTGGAGTTGAACAGAGTGGTGTCAAGGCAGTTGCATGGTACTGTAAAGCAGCAAATCAAGGAAATGCAATAGCGAAGCTTAGCCTTGGATATATGTATTTGAATGGTCATGGAGTCGAAAAAAGTGATATGGAGGCATTCGCGTGGTTCTTGAAGGCTGCAGAAAGTGGCGTTCCAGATGCTCAGAATGAGGTTGGCTGGATGTATGATCTTGGTCAAGGAGTCAAACAGAATGATCAGCTCGCCTTTAGATGGTACTCCATGAGTGTGGAACAAGGTAATTCCTATGCCAGGCTCAACCTTGGATCGATGTTCGAGCTTGGGACTTGCGTCAAACGGGATGACAAGAAAGCTCTTAGCTTGTTCCGAGTATCTGATAACAAAAATCCTACTGCGCTTCTTCATATCGAATGGTTGACATCCCCTCATTATCGAACCCCAACAAGTGACACAGATGCCATCTTAATATACTCTCAAGGTGCAGCCAGAGGTTGTGCAGCGGCTCAGTACAATCTCGGTCGGATGTATGAGAGAGGTCGTGGAGTTCAGAAAGACCTAGATCGGGCGATGGAATGGTATGAAAAGGCAGCAGACAATGGCCACGAAGTCTCCAGACGTTGTCTGGAGTTTCTCCAGAGTACCCATGATTCAAAGGATCGTGGAACTTTTACTTCTGTTCAATGTGTAGTCATTTAATAGGGACATTGTTAAATTAGTAACTCAAAATATAGTAACGGTGGTGTTCGTGTCATATTTATCTGCTCCTGATCTTCCATGAGTGGCAGAAGTGGGCACATGAAGGCTTCAATACTTTAAGTCAGAACTGTGATCGGAAACATGAGGGAAACTTGCCCATTTACATGGATCAATAAATCGTCTTTTTCTTGACTAATACACTAGAGCATATAGAGTTGCAGCTCTTTGTAATAACAATTTCCATATCCTTAGGCAAAGGTCAATAACTTTATAGGGAATTGAGCGTTAGTATGTATAAAACGCAGTGCAATCGTCGGGATACGTAGGACATCATATATGCAAGTATACTTGTCATGGCTCATAAAGCTTTAACGCTTGCAATAACACGCATTGTACTACTTCCATCGGCCCTTGCTGACCATGCATTGTGGTGGTTTCTTGGCTGCCTAGACTTGTCAAACTGCGACGCTCTTGAGCCTAGACAGAACCGATGATGCTTCTTATGATGTTCGTACGGCTGATAAAGTGTGTGCATGTTTTGAGGATGCTAATCTGTTCAAATGCGACTTTATTCTATTGCTACTCTCCCTCATAACGACAGAGTTGTGAGAGAAGAACCGGGTATCGAGACGCGTTTCGTACTCGAGAAGATGGAGGACACATGTGCTGGGTGTCTTTTCGGACCTGTAGTACCCTACCCTCTGTCTGGCTTGATCCTTGATTTAGGGGAAAGCTGAGGGGGGAGAGGGAATACGCGTTTTTTACTTCATCATATTGAAAAAAATGTCCTATACCCACGAGCTCTACCTATTACTATCGAGTCGTAAGTGAGATGAATGTCATGGTAGACAAGTGTAGAAGGATGGACTGAGATCAAGCCTTTTTTCGTTTCTTTAATCTCAGGCACCATCACTTCCCCTTGTACGCTTAAGCCTTTGACATAGAACCTTCGTCCCTTACAGTAGTCAATTCCCCCCTTTTGAGCCAGTCATATCCATCATACAGAGACATTTCGGCAGACATTGGTGAATGTTCTGGATAGTCCTGGATTAACGTTCAACTATTCCTTCTTCTTTGATGATGGTGCCACCCACAATACGACATTGGACGTGCGCTGTTGTCGTCTTTGAGAGCACAACGAGTGAAAGGGCTGTGAAATGAGATGTTGTTGTCTTCCCCAACGATTTTGAGCCAATCTTTTTTGTCTGGACCCTCGCCCCTCCTTTTATCTCACACTGCTGTCATAAGAGATTCTTTTCTCTTTGCTTCTTCTCTTGTCCCATCCACCTCTTTTCCTTCATTCCTCCATCTTCCACCATGCCTTCTTCACTGTCGCAGTATGCTCCTACCATGCTCATCCTCGACGAGCTGCCCTCGTCGTCCATGGCTATTCTACAAGAGGCAGGCCTACAGCTCGACTTTCTGGATGCACACAAAGCCTCGTATGCCGAGATTCAGCTCCGGATGAGCTTTTGCAATCTCATCGCCATTCGCACTCGCAGGACAGCCGAGATCATCTCGTACCTGCTGTCGTACTGGCCCACTTCTAGATTGCATGCCATTGCCTGCTTTGAGCCTGGAGTGGCCTCTGCTCTGACTATTAACCATGTATGTGACTCTCCCTCGTTTGTTCTCAACTGTCTGTGCCTGAAAAAAATTGGTGTACACCCACATGCTCTCTCTCTTTCTTAATCTCACGTTATTGCCCCACAAGAAAAAAAATGCTCCTCCTCGTGTGATGTTTGTGTCTCTATTCCCCCCACGTCTTGTCCTCCAAATCTCCCTCCTCAACTACACACATGGTATAGGACATTCATAGCTCACCTCGAAGTGTATAATATTCTGCACAATGCCTTCACTCCCCATCCTTTTCTTCACGCTAGATCCCCGTATTCTCCGTCTCGTCAACCCCTTCGCCCTACGCTGTCAGTGAGCTGTGCCTCTCGCTGACCATTGTCCTCGCACGCCGCCTTATCCCAACCAACCGTCAGACCCACGCTGGCGACTGGCAAAAGAACCACCGCCACTGCCATGAGGTCCGCAACAAGACCATGGGCATCATTGGCTACGAATCTCAACGCCACATTGGTCATCAAACGTCGATCCTTGCCCAGTCACTCGGCATGCGCGTCCTTGCCCATACTCCGCGTCTACACCTCTTGACCTACGGTCGGACATCGACTAGCAAAGACTTGGATACAGTTGCACAACAATCCGATTTTCTGGTGGTGCTGGATGATGCAGACTTGGTTGAACGACCACCATCGCCTAAACTGCGTGAGGCACTTCATGGGCAGTTTGTCATCCATGCGAGTATCGATGACCATGATGGTGCACGTACCCGTCGATTCTTAAACTGGCTGGGCGATGCTGTACAGCGGACCGGAGTGAAGGACCAATGTCCTCAGCAATTAGAGGGTGACACAACAACAGCGACAGCAGAAGGTCAGACGCAACAGCAACAAAAACAGCAGCGACCCATTGAATTGTTGGGCGTGGCGATCGTGCTGCCAACGGTAGACTTTGATGAAGCGTCGAGTGTGATTGGAACGAATGAACAACCTGTGGGCCAAGACGCCTATGATACGGCCGATGAAGGCTATGCAACAGAGGACTTTGCTTGTTTCAAGACTGGTCAATATGGCCGTGGCAATATCGCTGATCTCAAGAAGCGTGCGGCGTGGCGTGACCAGTTGCAGCGGCTTGGCACCTCCAACATTGTGCTCATCCCTCAGTTTGGTATGTCTTTACTGGGACATTCCCCCCCCGCCCTTTTTTTTTCTTCCCATTTTGTTCAAAAGAGCCCACAAATACCAAGAGCAATTGAAATTAACCGCATGATATTACTTCCAACATTCACTTTGATAAAAAAAAATATAGCACTCAACTCGTATGAATCGTTGAAGGAAAGCTCGGACAAGTTTGCAAAGCAGATTGCCGAGTTGAGCAAGGAGGCCATGGCTCAACGTCAGCACATGGTCGACTCGACAGTCCCTCATTACCACTCGGCCCGTCCCGCCCACATCCAACCCATGGCAGCTGTCTATTAGAAAAAACATTCAAAGAGGCGTCAATGGGCATGACACAAGACCATTTCATTTATATACCAATAGGTGTTTTTTTTTTGTGTGGGTGTATGTATAGTAGTGGTAGTAAGAAGTGAGATAGTTGAATGAGTTCTACAACATTCAGTAAAATGTCTGTTGAAAAAAAATACATAAATATAGTGTCTCTATCCTATCCTAGTTGCATATCATGAAAATCCATCTGCATTTTTCCTCGCCTGCAAGTGCGCCATTTGCAATATCCGTGTATGTTCCATCTTCTCAGCTGCAAACCTCTCTGCCTCGTCTTTACCCTTGCGCATGTCGACCATGGAGAGCAAGATGGCGCCGACAATGAACAAACTGAGCGGGAACCAAAAGCCCTTGATGTACTGACCTCCAGCGCTGGACGAGATTGCGCCCGTGACCAACGGTCCAATCCAGGACGAGCCCTTGTCGCACAGCAAAAACAAGCCTAGGTACTCGTTTTCCTCGCCCATCGGACACAGTTCGGCCATCATGACACGTAGACACCCGAAAAAGGTGGAGATGATCAGCCCAGTATAACAGACAGCGAACCAGGCTTCGGCTCCGTGCCGTAGCCCAAACGGCGCCGAGAAGAGGTCCGGTATTACAAAGTACAGATTGATGAGAACATACATGCCCAGCATCCAAAAGATCATCGTCTTGGTGGATAGCCGCCACCGCTGCCGAATAAAGAGGAATATCCACGCGCCTATTCCGGCTGTCACGGACATGAGCAGTTGCATTACCAATGACTCGATGTGTGAAAAATGCAGGTCTTCATATGCCACCACGAATAATACAGATGTGATTGTGTTGCCAGCATCACTCAACATGAACCACGCCAGTAGAAAGATGGAGAGCTGGGACAGTTTGCGAGCGTTTTTGATGGTGTGCAAATCTGTGGCGATGAATGGGTGTTGAAAGGGGAGGAAAAAATAGAAACGAGTAGATTTGTCAGTAACGAGGATAACTCTGCTCATGACAGACACAAAATCAAGCATTCCATATCATGCAACAGCAACAACAAACATTAACAGGGACATTACTTTTCTTCCATGAATACAGCAACCAAAACTCGCCCTTGGGCAACGGTGGTCCCACTCGAGGCTCCAACCACCTCAAGCATCCAAGTGTCCACAAGATCCACCAAACACCCGTAAAAACCGTGGCCAGTTTCAAGCTCAGGATCGATTGATGCATGCCCAAGGACAACCCAATGCAAACACCCATCACGCAGCATGAGCCCACGTTGGCCCAAACGGAACACCATCCCGACAGATCATTAGATGCCTGTTCTTCTTCCTTTCGCACTCGTGCCTTGGTCTCCATGCTCCACTGTGCTGGGACGACTGTGCCATCTGTCTGTTCGACGGGTTGGGACGTGCTTTCAATTTCCCGGATCAGTGCTTGGACACGTGGATGGGCCCGTGCGTACACGCACAGATAACTTGTTCCTAGGATCGTCACCACCGTGTACGAGCTCCATCCGAGCGGCGCTAGGATGGCGGCCACCCAAAATAACGATGGCCGCGTAAGCGACATAAAACTCAACGAGGCAGCAAAGCCGAGCATCGAAAACAAAATCAGTAGAGGTTTCTTGTAGTCTAGTAGAGGAGGAGGGGGAAAAAAACATGGTAACAACCAAGAGTTTTTTTTTTCTTTTGTCAGTAACATAATCAATATATGGCTGGTATCTCCATTGCCCTCCAATTTTGGCTCTTATCCCCAGTAATAAATGTCGTCAGCGACTTGGTTTCTCTCTTCCTTCCTACTCCTCTTCCTCCCATTTCCATTCTCCCTAAAAAAATTTTTCGATACTTTACTTCCATGATCGGCAATGGCAGCAACGGATAAGGATATAAAGAAGGCTACAATCGAAGACAGTGATGCGACATAGAGTGCAATGGTACCGGGGTCGAGCCATGCACCGACAAACCAGGTCACACAACGGGTTTTCATCGCTGGGTCACAGGGCAACGCATGGTTGTTGGCTTGTACTCCTGCCTGGGCTGCCAAATCTTGCACAAGTACTGGAATTAGTACGACAGTAGTGGTCCAGCCATAGCCGCAGGCACTATAATAATGTATGTATGGGGGGTCGATATAGTTGTTTCGGCATACGCAAAAGAAAAAAATGCATATTATGCGTGTCAACAAAAAAAAGAAGACGTAGATAGCCAGGAGCCCGGCAAAGAATGGGAACATTGGGCCTATTGGCCAAGTATTCAATTGTACTGTGTGCTTTTTGGGATACGGAAACAAGGGGGTGCCTTTCTTCTTTACCTGATATTTTGCATATACTAGAGTTGAACAGGAACAGCGAACGATAGGTGGTTTAGCAAAGGATATACCCACTGCTAGCTTTATGTCAACATACCAATACTCCTGATTTGCTTACCCATGCCCACGCTTCGGTGCGTTTTAGTTCTGGGACATTGTACTGAGGTGGCGTGGAGGACAGACTGGATACATCTTGGACCTTGGGCTTGGGCTCATTATCAATCGACTCAATATCGGTTCTAGATATGTTGTTCATCATACATGAACCAGTGATGCAACAGTGAAAGGTACAAAATGAAGAGCCGTGATGTTAAATGGAGCCAAAGCGAGTAGGAGTGGTGTAAAAATGGATAAGTGATAAGAGAGGCGGTAGGAGTTTGGGAGGCTCGCAGAGAAAAAAAAAAGGAAAAAGAACAATGGATGGAAGGGGACAATTGGTTCCTGTCAGGCCGTCTTTATATTGTTCATGTGTGTACTTACCGTTCCTTGTTGGAATACGATCTTCCTACTGAACACTTGTGCCTTGTGCCCTCAATGTACATACGATAGAAGAGGAGGCGTTAGGACACCAAGGAGGCAAGGGGCTAAACAGCAAAAATAAAAGAAAGGGATCATGCTTGCCGTAGGTAGTCCCTGTTTTCTATTCAAGTCACTGCCTCTTGGTGTTGGTATGCAGACTACATAAGCATACGCACATGTCACATATGTCGTATAGATGTATAGAAGCAAACCATAATCATCAATGCTTTTCTTTGGGAAGAGTACTCTGCATTTTTATTGGGATTGATAAAGTCGCCTCAAAATTCGCGCTCGTCCCGCTCAACAGTGGAATGTGCTACACCAGATGAACACGGGACCATCTCTCACCACCACCCAAGTACCGAGAAGCCATAGCTTGATCCTGGCGCCTTTTGGCCACGGTGCTGACTGTAACATCGTATGATATGTTGGCCTGCAGGGGTCTCTCTCATCTTATTTCCCCATTCAACAGCTTCAGGCCGTAACTTTTCTGAAGGAGGTACCCATGCGCCATATCCATCCTCTTGAGATATGCCAATGACCATGCACCCCAGTGCTGCTAATGCCAAGTCGGCAGCCGAGAACCTATCACCAACTAAATATGCAGACGATATGGGAGATGATAATTCGCTCAGCAGCTGAGAAAAATACTCAAACTCCTTTTCAAGAATGTCGCGCGACTTGAGAACATTCTCAGGCGTGACTTTAAAGACGTTGATCAAAGTCAGCCGGATGAGGGGATGGAAGAGTCGCCAGAGCCATCGTTGCAGTCTCCCATAGCCATCATGGCTGGCAAGCTCGCCAAAGACCGATCGAGGCGCGTAGAGTAGTAGCTCACCATAGAGGAAGCGACGCACGTGGACACCCAAAACATTGTCGAGACGTTCTTCGAGCTCAACAATTTTTTGATGGGCAGCTCTATGGTCATCACTATTGCCGCCACTACCATTGCCGACATTGTTGCCATGTGCATAGAGACTGGGTTTCTCAGACGAGCTGAATACGGATGAGAGAAACTTGTTGATAGTGCTAGAGTTGATGAGTGGAATGGTATTGCCGGTCTTGAGATGGATGTCGAGGTGTGGCGTGATAAAGGGAGTTCCTCCGCCTGGTGGTGTTCCTTTGCGGTAGCGTTTGCTAAACATGGTGAGAACATGGAGCAAAGGAAGAGTGCGGAATTCTGTGTGTGGCACCTGGTAGTAGTCGAGAGCCCAACGCACCTTTTCGTTGTAGTGTGAAACGTTGATGGTTGTCACAGACAGGCTCTGAATCTGGTCAGCTGTCGGTAAGAGATTGGTCAACTCATCCTTGGATGCAGTGGTCGTAGTAGTCATTATTTTGTTAGAGTGTGAATATATGTATATACAGGTATGTGAGAGGCGAGGGGGGAGAAAGAAAAAGATATGAGAGGTTGTAGTTGTACATCTTATATAAAGACATTATGTTCAATGGTCGTCTCAATTGTGAGCTAGAGAAACCAAGCGGCGCTTTTTTCAGACAGCCATAGAGTATCACGACATATCATACCACGTTTATTGACTGGTTTATTAGGTTTGCTCAAGACGGCATGCCGCCGTGGATCATGTGGAGCCACATGTAAGCGCATTTTGTGTTTGTGTCTGGAAACGAAAAGGGCTCATCAACTACGTATGTAGGACGGTAATAATGAAGCGGCGTGCCGTGTGCGTAGTAGGATGAATGAACAGAAAAAGGACCGCGTCCCAAAAATTCGACAATAGACGTTCTTTGTCATCATCAATACAATAATAACAGGGATGTGTTGGTTTATGTGGAGAATCCGTTGGTATTGTCACCCCCTCGTAACGTAGCATATCGTGTTTAGGCTCACTTTCACATCTTGAGCTGATTGGCAAAAAATATAACCGATTGGGTGTTTCCTTGTGTTCTCCCTCCCCCCCCCAAAAAAAGCGATCGATCATTTTTGCCAGGAACCTGGTAGAACCCCCCACACAGAGTAGCGGTTCACTTTCGAACCATGGGAACATCGCGACGAACTTGGCTACAGTGGACCCTACCACTGCTTGTCGTCGTAGGCGCTATTGTGTATGCACTGCACTCTTTGCATCTGCCATCACCAACAGAATCCTTCTTCTCAACATCAGGTAAAGGAAGCAAATCTCACCTTCACGGCATCACACAGGGGAAAAAAAATAATGTTGCATTTGGGGCAGCTGAATCTTAAAAAAAGTATAGTCATTCATTTTCTTGACATCAACTCCATTTCATTGTTCTTCTTTTTTATAATTCTCAGGAGAGGACCTGCAACACAAACCTGTAGCAAAGATGGCCTCGCAACTCAAGAAGCTCACCTCAGTTATTTTGCCAGCCCGTAGCAAACACACCGCCAGTGTTATCTTTATGCACGGACTTGGTGACCAGGGTCATGGCTGGGCCCCTGTTGGTGAAGAGGTATAAAAATATGCCATGATTGCTTTGTTGTCTCCTGAACGATCGGATAGCTGCAAAAAAAAAACTATACACTCGGGCATTTCATTATCAACACAAGATGGTCTTTCTCCTCCTCTACCTCCTTACTGAGCTTTGGCCAAATGGTGATTCATCTTTGTGGGACAATTTGTTCAAAATCCTCACCTCTTTTTTTTCTCCTATTTTCGCTATATTCTTATGTGTGAATAGCTGCAAAACTATCTGCCACATGTCAAGTTCATTTTCCCAAACGCACCCAACCAACCCGTCACTCTCAACTATGGCATGCAGATGCCATCGTGGTATGACATCAAGTCTCTCAGCGACGTCAACTCTGATCAGGATGAGGAAGGTCTGGTCAAGTCGCGGCAGGCCGTGATGGAGCTTGTGCGTGAGGAGATTGACACTCATGGTATTCCAGCCAACCGTATTGTTGTCGGTGGCTTCTCACAGGGCTGTGTGCTCGGTCTGATGATCGGCCTGACCACTGAATTCAAGTATGCGGGCTTGCTCTCCCTCAGTGGTTACTTGCCTCTCCACAGGAAGATCATGAACATGGCCTCCGACGCCAACAAAAAGACTCCTATTTTCTGGGGTCATGGCGATATGGATCCCGTAAGTATTTCTTTTTTCTTCTTTTTTCACAATATGTGTTCTTGAAGCAATGTTGGTTTCCTTTTTTATTTCCTTCTTGTTTGATATCTAACCAATTTTTTTTGATTCTTTTCGCATTACTTATAAAAACCCCCCCCCCAGGTTGTTCGCTATGACTTTGGAAAGCACTCTGTCGATCTTTTGAAGGAGAACAAGTACAATGTGGAGTTTAAGACCTACAAGGGTATGGGACATAGCGCTTGCCCTGAGGAGATTCGTGACATTCTCAACTTCCTCAAGAATACCATCCCCGATGTCCCTCTGACAGCCAAGGCTTAGGTTGCGGATGAAATAATAAAGTGCCAGCTCTATCTTGTAAAAGAGATAGATTTCCTCTCTTTTCTCTTTTGAATGCTCGTTTGTTTTTTTTTAAAAAAAAAAGAATGCTTGTTCTATATAGAGTCGAGAGTTGTGCAAACATGAAAAGTGATGCAATGCTACGGTGTATTGTTACATGATTAATATGAAAGGGGCTAGATTCGATTCACCCCTTCATCATGGCCGGTTTTTTTTCTTTCCATTTTCCTTTAGTTTTAATATTGAGGAAGCTTGACGACCATGCCTTCGTATTCAGGCTTCATGCGGATCTGGCATCCCAAACGCGAGTGCTCTTTTCTTCCGATGGCATATTCCAGCATATCCTCCTCTGCGTCGCTCACAGGTGGGAGGCGCTCAAAATACGGAGACTCGATATACACATGGCAGGTTGCGCATTCTAGATTAAAAGGAGAAGACATGCAATTCAACCGAACCATTAATAAAATGAAACAACATAACAAATCGAAAGTTTTTTTTTTTCCAAGGCGACGACTGATCCAACAAGAAAAACCGAGAAACCAACAACGACAGATATTCAATCATTCTTCTTACCAAGTTCACCACCGCATGTACATTCGAGAGCCTGGTATACATTATGGCGTGAGGGGTCATCCTTGTCCTTGACAATGTCGAGGATCCGCTCTCCGACCTTGGCCTTAATGGGCGTCTGAACCTTTTGGAACGTCTCAAAGACAATATTGACTGTTTCTACATCTGCTGCTGGTGCATCGGTTGTTGTTGTTGTTGTTGTTGTTGTTGTTGTTGTGTTCGATGCCTTTTGTTGAGCTCTCTGAAGCTCTTCTTTTTGCTCCGTGTGCTTGAGCTCTGATTCAATGTTAGTCGACAATCCATCATCTTCATACAGGTCCTCGCCAGGCGCAGCGAAAAGGCTCTGCGGCTGTGCCTGCTGCTGCTGCTCTGCCTCCTGTGCAAGTTTTTCGTGATTTTCGAGGATTTCGTGGTAAAACTTGAGTTGCTGGTCCTGGCTCATGCCTATCCTGCCACGCCACTTGTCCAACATGATTGGCTCTGATGACTTGAGTGTCTCTGGGTTCTTTGAAGCTGACGACAGTGCCTCAAACAGAATTTGCTGGGCATCGACCGAGTCGCGTTCAGACAAGTTGCCATGCCAGTCACCTGAAGGGTATATAATAGTATTCGGGGCGTACCTGAAAAAAAAAGTTGGATCACAAACGACCCCCTACAGTTAGTATATATATATTCTCTCAAAGCCCCATCCTCGCTTTATCCTTTGCATCTTTTTGTCGATCTTCATCTACTAAAGACTTACTTGTGACCTCCGATATGGCTCACACCATAGACCTTGACAGCAGAGGAAAGGCCTGTCTGGTCGACCATATCCTTGAGGATCCGGTACATGTCACCACCACGTTCTCCGCACCGGCAGTCGCGTGCTCCATGGGTACACACCAGGATGGCGCTGCGTTCTGGCACAAGCTGAATCTCGACCTCGGATTCTGGCACTCCGGCGACAAGTTCCATCCTAGTGGATGTTGCTGCTGCTGCTGATTGTCCTTGTTCTTTTTGTTCATGGGCAATCCACTTTTCCAAATAGGGCCGCAATGTCCCGACAGGGTGTGCCATCAAGAACCGTCCAAGGTCACGGAACGACTCTGTGCCCAGCTGACAAAACTTGACATTGTCTGGAAACAACACGACATCATGGCGTGGACCCTTCTCCTCCTTCCGAGATTTGTTGGTACTAGTAGATGCTGTTGCTGACAAGGTCGAAGAAGATCCGCCAACGGTCGCAACATCTGTGATGTTGACCTTGATCTGCTGGCTCCGGACAGCGGTGGTCAGCAAGTTGAGGTATGCGTCGGTAAGCTCGGGTTTCTGGGGCCACTCCTTGGAAGGGGTACCAGTGCAGATCAAGAGATGACGGTAATACAAAGATGCCGATCCTTGGATCGGATCCTCTGTTGTTGTTGCTGGTGGTGCAGGGGCATTTTTTCCGTCACTACTGACCGGAGTGGCCAATCCCGCCTGCAAGTTCCACCGGTAGAGCGTCGTGTGGAACAGACGAGCCCCTGGCTGTGTCCGTGATGCCATGGCCACTGTTGCTGGGAACATGGTCAAGTGTCGCAGTGCAGATTGGTTGCGGCCAACCAAAGTGGTGTTGCTCCGTCGGCATGCTAGCTGGGCCAGGCGTGTATGGGTGGGAGGCGTTGCGGCCCTTTGGGCCAGTCGTCGACCAGCAATGGAAGCCATGGAGATGCCAGGGCACTGGAGCAGAGGCATACTCAAGTAGCGGGAATGGAGAAGGGGGAGGAAGTGAGGAAGAATGGAAATGAATGAAATGCAAAGAATTGCAACGGATTCGGTTTTTTCGGAGTGGAATGTTAATGTACCTCGGGGAAACGCACTGGAGTAAGGTTCTCCCTTTTTCAGAACAAATATGAGCCATGTGGCGTTTTACTCTTCCCCCACAACGCCCTCTCTCAACCGTTCAACCGAGGGACATTCGGTATTTGTTTTAGCCTCCTTGAATGATTGTACAACACATACAACACAAAAGGGTGAATTTACTCAAAGGCATGTACAAGGAAAACACCATGTATAAAAAATTATTACAATAGTAACAATTATATTATAATCATACTCTATTACTAGCACCGTCTCCATCTCCTACTCCTGCTCCTGTTGTACCAGCAGCTGCGGCAACCGAGGCTCTCCGCATCTCATGAGGCTCAGGAGCCTCGTAAAAGGTATACCAGTCGACGCCCCGGAGAGGGCCTGCCGTGTTTTGTGTCCAGAAGCCAATGCAGTTTTGAATGACACCGAAATCAAACGGGTTATCAATGTCTTCCTCTACTCCATGGCCATGCCTACGACGCATTCGGCTACTCCTCATCGTGCCGACCAACAGGCTCCACATACCAGTGCCGCCACCACCCCCAGCATTGGGTGGTAGTGCTGGTGCCGCTGTCTGAACCAATCCGTTTCCGGCTTGTCCGTTGGTAGTAGTCTCATCTGTCGATGCCAACAAACTCTCGTCCTCAACACCTTGTTCCAGCAGCTGGAGGCTTTCCTCTGCCAAAGGTCCACGCCCGCGCAACGGATGGCCCATCCCCGCCAACTCGGCATCAATCTCGGCAATCGATCTCAGGATCCGTTGGCGGATATGGGCACCAGGGGCCTTGTAGCTATATCGCTGATAGTTCATCGATTCGTTGGTCGTCCTTGCCATAGCAATCTGCGAGATCTGTACTACAAACAGCAGGATTGGCCATGTTCCTTGGAACATTGTCCAGAATGCAAGAGTCGTCGTGTAAGCATCGTGTTGGAAGAATCGGCAAAGATCTGTGCCCAATAGACAGGGCTGACCCTCGATCGGCTTGTAATCTGGAGAAACGTTATAGAGATCTACAATAGGGTTAAAGTGAAAAAAAGAAGGAAGAGTGATTTAGATAATCGCCTTTTTTTTTCTCTTTTTTTCAATGTACACCAAACAATGCTGAGAACAAGAATATTCATAAACACTCGTCATACATGCAAAGGAAAGGTAAGCGTAGATTGGCACAGTGATCAGGAAAAGAACCAAGAATGTCATAAAGGCACGGTGGTTCCTGGCACCGATGCAGTTGTGGATCCAAGGACAGTGGTGATCAAACCGTGCCACACAGCGACCACAGAGCCTGCAATGTTTTGAACGCATTGGCCGTTGAGCAACACAGGTCACACAAAAGTGACGCGCATCGAGCAAGCCTCGGTTGGCCAATGAGATGACGGTCTTCTTTTGGTCTTCAATCTCCTTGTTCTGCTTGACCCATCCTGGATCGTCCATCACGGCTCCATAGAAGCAATACAATGCAGCCGAATAGCAAACAAGGAACGCCACATTCAACAAGAGCAAATGCGATGTATCTATGAAGTTTGTACACAATAGAAATAAAAGGGATGAAACGAAAAAAACCATAATGAGTTTCTGCTACTCTGTCGCCTCAACCCCCCTTTTTTTCTCCAAGCTTGGTTCGCTTCACAATTGCAATGAACCTACTCCAAAGGATAAAGATGGCCCAGTTGACACCAATAAAAATGGCAGAGGCCTGGAAGACGGCGGTATAGTATGGCGTTTTCAGCATATGGTTTGGTGTCTTTGTCCGTAGTAAAAACTTGATCGACCCAGTATATCCTGCCAAGAACGTTACTACTGCTAGTGGTGCGGCAATGTACCAAGGGAACCAGACAATAAACTCCAGAAGCAAGAACAGACAGACGAAGGGCACAAAGTAAATGATGGTATATGTTGTTTTCTATTTCATGAAACACAATGCAGAAAGAAAAAAAGGCGCAGCCCTCGAATTAGCCAACCCTTTGAATCCTTTACACACATCTCCTTGTCCACTCTTCTTCATGTGAGGAAAAAAAAAAAAAAGAAAACAAGCTCACCTTGTTAAAAGCCATTCGTGGAGACTTGCCATCGGGACCCAATTCAGCGTCGCTCAGTGCTCGTTCCCAAACGGATTGGCCCTTGAGTTCCTGGATCATGTCGATAGGGGTTTTTCCGTTTCTATCCTTGGCATGGACATCTGCTCCCTCAGCAAGGATTTTGGCCAAGCAGTCTCGGTTGCCCTTGACGACAGCCCAATGCAGAGGCGTGAATCCTTCATTATCCCGAGTATCGATGCGTGCTCCGTGCCTCAATAACAGATCCACTGTAAGATTATCACCCTGATAGGCTGCCCACATCAGGCTTGTGTGTCCTAGTGTGTCTGCTGTATCGATAGGTATGTCTCCAGCCATGTAGATATAAAGAACAAGCATAACATTAGACGAATGGGTGGCCAAGTGGAGTGCATTGAATCCTTGAGAATCCTGAAGAGAAGTGTTGGCGCCATGGTTGATCAGCAGCTTGGCCATGTTCAAGTGTCCATTTCTTGTGCACCAATGCAATGGCGTTGCCATGAGCTCGCCACCAACGGCGTCGACCTCGGCGCCATGATCCAATAAACACTTTGCTACGGCGATGTGGTTGTTGATGGCTGCCCAGTGCAACGGTGTGACTTCCTGGAAATCTCGGCTCCTGGCAAGGCTCTTATCCTTGGCCAGCAGATTTGCCACGATCGACAGCTTGCCCAGTTGAGCTGCCTGGAAGACATTCAAGTCTAAGAAGAGAGAGAGAAAAAAGCGCACAAGCGCAACTGGCAATGAGACAACTTGAAAAAGGACGCTTGAAAAAAGACTGACACAAAGACGGCTGTCTGCCCCCCTAGCACAGCTCTATCCAGGCAGCGTGTACCTGAACGAGCACAGCTCTTGGGTCAGGGTAGGAGACCGTTCTTGTGACACACGCACACATTCATCTGGAAGGAATGCAATGCCCTACCTTCGGGCTCCTCAGCAGCTGGTGATGGCCGAAAATGCGGTCCGGAATGATTACTGGATGAGCTGGGTGGTCCATTCTCAGTATTGGCTGTCGAGGCTTGGGTGGTGACAGTCTGAAATGACTTGACCTCGGTAGATGGGGTGCTACTAACGGCCATAGTCTATGTTGGGCTACAGCCGAGGCCTGACTTATATTTTCTTTTGTTTTTCGCCTGCTCCGAGAGAGAGGGGGGTAGCAGGAGTAAGGAAGATGGGGAAGGGGGGAATGAATGAGATGAAGAAAAGAATAAAGAGTGTAGTACGATGAAGGAAAAGAAGGTTGTTGCACGCTGTGCAGGCGTCGACCCTTCTCCCCCAAGTCGAGGCTTTACCGTCGCAGGTTCAAAAGGTACAAATATAGGTTTTGGTCATCTGTGGGTGGTTACGTTTTGTCGCCTTCCCCTCTCCTCCTGTGCAACCAAAGCTATGACAGGACAGGGCAGCATCCTGCCAAGTTAAACCCCCTCCCTCAAATATTAGGTGGATAGATCACGGCATTCATATTGCTCACTCCACTGCGACCCATATTCTCATAGGAACACCCTAGGTCGATCAGATCCATTGAAGTATGTATCAAGTCTGTGCTTAAAACTCTTTTTTTTTCAAAAAGCGCCTGTTACAGAATGTTACAAGTTGGAGAGAATGGTTGAAGAAAAAAAATGATATTGGCACAAAATGAAAACACAAGGAAGAACAGGTAGAAACTAATATTACACGCGAAGACCAGTCTTCTCAGGGGACTGCACAATGTTCTCGAGTTTGGAGCCAAGCTTGATAACAGTGTGTCGCAAGACTCGAGGATCGACGTTCAGCTTCTTGTTGAGCTCTGCCACAACGGTCGGGTTGGCGTCAAACTGCATCACCCAGTGGAAACCTTCATTGTGGTATTCTTGGTGTTTCCGGATGCGGTATGGTAATTGCTTGTCACCCCAGGGCTTCAGAGCACGGACAACACCACCCTTGTTCATGACCGTCAAAGACGTCTGCTTGACCAGATCCTTGATGTTGGCCTAAGAAGGGTCAAAAGAGAGGCGATACGGTGGAGGTGAGAAGGGTTATTCGACATGAGGCTGGTACCAGATCCGAGCGGTGACTTTATGTTTTTTTGGTATGACTGAAAGAGTTGGACAACGTATTGAAAATCGCGCTAGACAAGCCAGACGCTCATACAGCTGTCCGTTATGAGACAGAGTACGTGGCTTGCACATTAATAACACACAAAATGAATGTAGCCTCTGTCCCTGAGTGTATCCCATGCATTATCAGAAAAGTTGAGGGTTCTTCGGGTGATGTAGGCGTCGGTCAAGAGTTGTGTCGCATGCTGTTGTTCCCATGTGCTGGATGAATTGTGAAAAGGTTGTCCATGAGGTGCGGTTTAAAAAGGTAGCTGAAGGCAAATGCGCCATACCTCGACCAGGCGCGACCTGGAGATGCAAAAGAGCTCATAAAAAACCATGGTGTTTGGAGGGGAGGAGGGGGGGCTAGGAAGGGGTAGACAATGGGTAATGGAGCATGGGTGAAGGGATCTTTGTTTTTCGTTGCGGTGACTTGTGACTGCTGTCTGAATTCTCCGGACTCACACTTTTTGGCTCTGCAATAAGGCTTCCAGTTGGCAGCTACCTCCGATCGGACCGTTCGTTCGCCTCTCTCTCTCTTCCCTCGTCCCCCGCAAGCCACTGGCTCAGTCTTCATATCCCCCCCCACGGTTGTCGCCAAAAGGAATATTTTCGATTCGTTTCCACAGCAGCATCAACTCACTTCCCCTTCCTCCACACACATTCTCATTCACAATGGTAAGTGTGCTCTACTGCATGCAGACCCTGTGTGTTCTCGTCCCTTTTGCTCTTTGCTCTCTGTCGTTTAGGCCCTCCCTTACGCGCTATTATCACCTGCGGAATATATTCATCTGTTATCCTTCGCGCAAGGCCAACCACAAAAAAGAAAGCGGGGGCTCAAAAGGGAGAATGGAATGGGGAAAAAAGCTGGCCATAACTCAGGGAACTCTGAGAGTAACGGCAACCCCATACGGATCACCACGGATGGATGCAGTCTCACCACCGGATCTCGTCAGCGATCCCACTTGTTGATGATCCGTCCTTTTGCTCCTTGTTGACTCTTGGGGGCCCTAAACGATCTTTGTCTTCCCAGTCTGTCGGATCATACCTAATGCCGTCTTTTGTCTACCTTATTTTCTTTTCCTGTGTTGTTAGGCCTCCCGCATTCCCAAGCTCTCCAAGACCATCATCCCCATGATGGACCGCATCCTTGTCCATCGCATTAAGCCCCAGGAGGTAGGCGATCTGTTAAAAGCAATAATGGATTTTTTTTATGTTGCATGCTTTATGATTTCAAGCCCAAAGATTGAAACATACAGTCTACTAATACCAGTAATATTTTTGACATTTTCATTTTTTATGACCACTTTGCGAGTAGAAGACCGCCTCGGGAATCTTGATCCCTGAGAAGGCCCAGGAGGCTCTGAACGAGGGTTACGTCATTGCCGTCGGCAAGGGCATGGTCACCTCTGTACGTACATGAGTGAAAAAGTGGATCACAAAAAGGAAGAGAAGAGCAAATTACAACTGGTTGTAAAAGTCGTGAAGGAGAATTCACATCTAACCATGTCCTATTTTTTTAATATTCTTTATTTTCACACTTCAATTGCAATTGCATCTAACACAGGAGGGCAAGGTCATTGCCCCTGAGCTCAAGGAGGGCGACAAGGTCATGCTGCCTGCTTTCGGTGGCCAGAGCATCAAGGTTGATGGCGAGGAGCTCCACCTCTTCCGTGAGTCTGAGATCCTTGCCAAGATCCAATAAGTCAGTTGCACCTTTTGTATGTCACAAATAAATAAATGGAAGAACGAAAAAAAGGGCTTAGAGTCTCCGGTCTTTTTGTATTTGCCTACATCGTGGGCATTGTGTACATCATGGGTATATATAATCCCCATCCGAGAGTAACCGATTGCCAAAGATGTTGACATGATATAAATGGTCCCTATACAACTGTGGAAACCCAGGTGGGGAAGAATAGGAATTTCTACTCTGGCCAGCCCCAGTTGCGGCACAAACATGAGCCTATGTAGGTTCTGATGTTCGAGTAGTTTCCATTGGTATTTTATGGCTTGAATCTCCATCTTGGAAATACAGGTCCCAGTCTGTTATGAGAAAAAGGAAATCTGGCTGGTAAAACGAAGGCTCTTTCCCACAGTATGCATCCTTTTTTTTTTTTGCCTTTCAGGGCAATAAGCAGCCATGCACACAATGTTTTTTATTATTTATTATGCTAGACGAGAAGAAGGCGTTCTTTTGTAACCACGACTGACACGTAGTATTTTTTATCAGCGATCGTCTACATACAACATGTTTGCTGGTAGTTGAGACAAGAGTTCTTTTTT
>JAAAIY010000166.1:56675-71710 GCA_016098105.1 Actinomortierella wolfii
CTCAAGGGAGGGAGGCGATGTTAGAGAGGGAGGGAGGGGAGGGGAGAGAGGAACTCAAAACTGGCCGTCTAAGCCTTTATTTGTTTTCATTTCACGTACGACTAAGGTGACCCATAAACACCGAGCGTGACATTGGTGCATTTTGCGTTCTTCTTTTCGCCTCAAAAAGCACCACCCACATTCCATTTCTGCATTCCATTTCTCCTCGCAACTCTTTATTTTCATTGCTGGGCTTTGGAGCATAACCCTTTTCCATACAGCACTTCACTACACGACGCGCTCAATTGGCACTGTGGCATCCCACTCATCTCCTCCATTTTCACGAGTCCCACCCCCCACAATGGAACCTGTCTACAATGCACCAGAAATTAAGCCTGCTTCGGAACCGTGGTCCATCCTCGAGAACCTGATCCTAGCACAGGCAATTTACAAATGTGGAGACACTAATTGGGTCGCTATCGCGCGTACCATCAAAGGCCATCCACTTGTCCACCGACCACCCGATTTTTTCACCCAAAAGGTGCGCCATATACGTCGATATTTTTTTTTCTTTTCTTTCGTCATTTGAGTACCCAGTATTTTTGTTGTTCGTAACACGATTAGTATGCAGCAAACACTTGTGCTTTTTCTATTGCGAACTAACCAGACTTGATTATGACACGATCTTTTTTGATGTTCAAATAGAGCTGTGCCATCCAATATACCCATCTGCTCGAGACCCTGGAGGCAGAGTCGTACGTATATACTTTTTCTGTTTATGAGTCTTTTTTTTCAGTTAACCATCTTTTTCATCCAGTCATATCTTCCGTTTTCCAAAAATATAGAAATGACATATTTTGTTGCTGAACACTTTTAGCTAACAAATCTTCCTTTGCCTCTCTCTCCTCCCGTTTCTTCCTACACTACTTTTCTTTTTCTTATTCAAATCCACATTGTATAGTCGAGCCAAACAAGCCCGTAATAATGATTCAGGAGCCACTGTCACTCATGGTAAGAAAAAAAAAGTCGACATTTTCTTTTCCTTCTCTGGTGTTCTACCCGCCAAAAGAAAAATAGCGCGCCAAGATGTCATTGGAAGAATTTAAGAGGACACTTGATTGGCTAGGACGGAAAAATGATCATTCTCCACAAAAACAAGCGAAAACCCGTTTTTTTTTCTAACAATTAAAAATCATTATAAATATATAATACTAGATGCAAACTCGGTAGTACGACTGGCAGAACAACTGTACACACAACGGATATTGGAACTCAAGTCGTTGATCCGCAAAGATGAGGAGAGATTCAAGACACTTGTGGCAGAGCTGGATGAGATCCGACAGGGCAAATGGGACGCTAAACTGGAGGCGGAACTACGAGCTAATCCTCCACCACCACAACCATCAGATGAAGACGCCACTACTACTTCTAATACTGCTACTACTGATACTACTACAACAACTGCGGCCGCCGATGGATCATCGTCCACTACAACAGATGCAGCAGCCACAACCTCAGCAGCAACCACCGAACCATCTACAGAAAAATTATCGTCTTCAGCAATGGACACCGCCACAGCCGAAGGAGCTGGTCCTTCTTCGACTGCAACAGCCGAGGCAACAGTAGCAGATGCAGCAGCGGCAGCCGAGACAGCAGAAGCAATGGGTGCCCAACCAGAACAACCTACGGCAGAAGGATCAATAGGTGCTCCCGCTCAACAGAGTGTTGAAGATGTAGAAATGAAAGATGCAGAGACACCGGCAACGCCGAGCGAGGTCGCTACGTCAACAGCAGAGACTCCGGCCACTGCACAACCCACCACCGAGACCAGTGCTAAAGAAGATGAGGATGTCGAAATGGAGGACGCAGCAGAAAGTGAGCAGCCTTCTGAACCATCAAGCGATGCAGCTTCGGCAACTACACCAACTACGGCTGCGGCAGAGACTTTGCCCGTTGACCAGACATCCGAGGCGAATGTGTCGATGATGGAAGATACAACGGAAGAGGACACATCGGCAGCAGAAGGAAAGGAAGGAAGGCAAGAGTCGGAAGCAGTCGAGAGTGCTGATGTTTCTAGTGTCAGTACACCTTTGGCGGCGGCGGCAACAGCAGCAGCAGCAGCAGGGACAACTGCAACATCAGAAGCGACATCAGAAGCAACATCGCCAGCAGCTGAGCAAGAGACTCTTCAGAAGACTGTGAAGAAGGAGCCCAGAGATGAGCGAATCACAGATGAAGAGAAGGAAAGCAGTAAGGACAATGAAGAAACTGAGAAGGAGAGCTCGGTAGCCGTTGAAGAGGGTGCTAAGGAAACCCCTGCTGACGAACAGTCTGACGTAGATACAAAAGCCAAGAGCAATGAAGATCAAGTCAGCGTCAAGGTCGAAGAAGAGGAAGGAGAGGGAGAAGGAGTAGAAGAGGAGGAAGAAGAAGAGGAGGAAGAAGAAGATGTCAAAATGAGCAGCGGAGACGAAGGCGCTTCGACCAAAGGCGCAGGAGGACGTCGTTCGAAAAGGGAGAGTCGGGAAACGGCAGCGCCTCCATCTAATAAGCGCAAGCGCCGTTCCGGCCGAGGCGGTAGTGGTGGTGGACATGAGGATGGCTATGCAAGCTCTGGAAGTGAGACGGTAGACAGCGTAGCCGTGGTATCGCCGTCATCATCCACAACCACCAGCACAGCAGTGGCAGAGCAGCAGCACCAGCAAAGCAAGGCTCAACAAATTGATGATAAAAAATGGAAGAAGATTCTCACGATGATTTGGTCGGATATTGCCAACCATCGTTTCGGCGCTGTATTTATGCAGCCGATCAAGGAACAGGATGCACCAGGCTACCATTCGATGATCAAGCGACCCATGGATCTCAAGAGCATCAAGGAACGCATTCGTGAAGGGGTACGTGTACATTCTACTGTGTCTACTTTTTATGTCAATGACAGAATCAGGTGTCAAGGTTAAGATTGAGTATGGAATAGTTTTTTGACTAAACTCTTTATATTTTGGCTTTTTGAAAAAAAATTATAGCAAATTGCCAATGCGGACGAGTTCCATCGGGATGTATTGCTCATGTTCTTAAACGCTTTAATGTACAACAACGAGGATACAGAAGTGTATCAGATGGCATTGGCAATGATGCAGGAGGTTGAGCGGATCATCAAGGACTTTAAGAGCTCGCAATCACTGACACCTACCACAGGATCTTCGGCTGGACTCGGTGGTGCTGGTGGATCTGGATACGCGTCTGCAACGGGAACACCCACGACTCGGACATCAGCAGGTGATGGAGCATCAGGTGTCTCTGGATCTAGTCGGAAAAAGAGCTCTGGGGTAGATGTGTAGGTGAAACTTCAGCAAAAAAATCTTTTTCCCGCAAAAATAAACCAAAAACAATCATATAAAAAAAAATAACTCTTGGCTTTAATTCTAAACAAAAACTCCTCCAAGTCTGCACAGGGCAGAAATACTGGTCTGGTTTACGCCATATTTATCTCATATGATCAGTGCGTCTTTTCCTCTTTCAAAGATTTTTTGTTTTCTGTAATTGGAGGATGAGGATAGACGACCCGAAGAGAAAGCTTTAGCCGGGAAAGGGCGAAAAAAAGAAGAGAGTTTTGGTGGTAATGATAAGCTAATCAAGTGCTCCACAATGTTAACTGTGTTCAATGTCGTCGAAGGAATGTAATAATGGAAGCCGAGATGAGAGGCTAGCCATTGATACAAACAAAATTCTATGTCATGCATGTGTGCTAGTCAATGTTGTCCATCGTACTCCTCATCATTTTTCCAGATGATGGCAAGTTTTCATCCTCACTATCCTGATGCTGGCCGCAATCTGAGAGAAAAAAACTGTTGCCACGTTCAACAGGACCCTTTTTTTTTGTTGGAGTGGACTTTTCAAGAGGAATGCCTGCTCGCTACTCCTTTTTTTCTTCTTCTTTGTAACCAACACAGGGTAAGAGTAACGCAATCGTGATCACCGATTGCATCGATCTTCAGGGGTCCAAGAGCGTCAAACACTGTGGACCAAGGCTCATAGTTGCTTTCCCATCGATTACACCAGGGGAGAGAATGATAAGAGCGTTTGCAACAACAACAACAACAACAACAACAAAATAGATATTCCGTGGGTTTCCTTGCTAAAGAGTTTCTAAAGAATAAATGGTATATTCAGAAAAAAAGTCATTACTGTAAGAGAAGAAAATAAAAAACAGCAGTTGTTGTTGTAATATTAATGTTCACTATGTTCAGCAATGGCATGAGGCATTCCCCAGCATTTGTAGCCCAAGAATCCAGCAACGTAGCAAAGGCCTTCACTCTCAATACCGTCGTATCCCTCATACTTCCATCCTCCTCCAATGACATAGTTGGTGGTGAAAGCGACGCCCTCTCGATGCACCTCTCCACGGACAAAGAGGACAGTGCCACCGACTGAATCCAGCTCACCAAACTCGCCTTCCAACTCGTGGGTGAACTTGACCGCCTTGTGTCGAGGAACAAAGAGACCTCCTTGCTCGATAATGCGCTGCTCCTCTGCATTGGGCGTGATTCGCTCGCCCACCCAGGCATTCAAGTCGATGAAGGGACCCGACGAGCCAATGCGGGTGGCCGTGGTGATGACGTCTTTTCCAGAAGCAATCATGCGTCCAAGGAGGTCGTTGGGGATACGCACCATGTCCGAGTCGATCCAAAGGACACTGTCTTCGTCTCGCAGGGTCGTGTAGAGAAGATAGTTGCGCAATCGTGCAATCAGTCGTCTCCGCTCCTTTTGGACATTGTCGGCTTTCCGCTGTGCTCGGTTGATACCGGCATCCTTCTCTCGAAGGAGGACGTGAATCTGTGGGAAGAAATCCTGGCCGCCAGACATGCTTTGGATATGGTTGTTGATGGCGTCGAATTCAGCCCTGTCGCTGGCCAGCACGCCGAGGTTGATGTTTGCCATCGGGTAGTCAAACCCGCGGACAAGATTGACAAAGTCTGGGAAGGAACGACCACCACCCCAGGACTCGTGGTTGCGGACTAGGGTGAGGACAAGGATGTTTTGCTTTGAAGGATCCGGAGTGGCAAGTGGGTTGGTGTAGCGGAAGCTGTTGCCATTGTGCTGGTAATATGGTTTTTTGATCTCTGCGATATCTCTGATATCTGTTCTTGTTTGGAAGACGTTGAAGAGGATATACAGTGCGAGGAGCGCTATGAGTAGATGTCGCTTGTCAAACGAGCGGAACGACATTTTTAATGTCTGGGAGAGAGAGAGAAGAGCAAAAAATGGAGATAGGGTTGAGTGAGGCACAAAAAAAAGAAGGAAAGAGAGAAAAAGAGAGGGAAGAGAAGATCCCCCCCTCCCCCCACGAGATAATATGCGACAATTAGTCGAAGAGGGCTGTTGTTACCGTGAAATCGTATAACCTTTTAGGTGTTCTATTCCCGACAACTATATTTGAAGGCATTCAGACGACGGAGAGGGGATGAGGAGAGAAAAGAGGGGCAAAATGGAGACCACAAGAATGGTGGTAAAAACGAAGTGCCACAAATTCCATTTTAACCTTGTCTTTCCAAGTCACTCAAAATTTGAGGCAGTGTATGCTGGCTAGCCCATTGAAAAGGAGCTGCAGTGCAGATATGTCAGTCATCCAAAAGGAGCTATAGTGCGCCAGGTCAGCTTCCAAAAAAAGACGTTTGAGGTAAGCAGAGACTCAACTCTCTTGATAGAGACAGTCAGGTTGTTTAACGTATTCTGGTAGGAGTAGACTTTGGGATGAATATTGTTGTAGACCCTGGACTTGGAGCATACATAGAACGTCATTTCGAATTTCAGGAACAGGCTTAAAAGGAGTAAGGTTCCAAATGATGCCAATTCTCTGATGCTCCTAGCTTTTTGCCCACTCGCTCTTGGAATTTTCAAGACAAACGGGAATAGAAATGACTCTTCCAAAAAAAAGGAGGCACAGGAATGACTACACCGAGTATATGGTTTTCAAGGGATGTTATTTTTCACAAGCTCGCAAACAGAAAATGAAGAATGCACTCATATTCTCAATAGCCAGTTGAGAGATAGGAGAGATGGGAGAATTAGACGAAGAAAAGAAGCGTGGAGAGGGCAATAGATTGGTGGCCATGGATGGAAGGCACTTGAGAGTAGGCGACAGTGTATTACACCGATCGAGCAACCTTTAACAGACATTGTGATGTTTTGCAATGTTTATATGCAAAAATAAGCGAGGATCCTCTCAGGGGAGTTTCTTCAAAGCAAGAGATTATCCACCAGACAAACAATGCACATCAGAAAATTTCCACAAGGCAAACAAACTCTAACATGCTCGTTGATGATTGGTCTTCCAACGTGATAAAATTAACGTGGAAGCACGGTGAAAAGGCGACGCCAGACGAAAGGAGGTGGCAAACTACGGAAGCCGTGGCGGCCCAAATAAAAATAGATGCATGCAAGCTCTTTTTTCTCCTGTTTTACAACTACCACCACCTCATATACATATTTTAGATGGTAGGTAATTAGCCAAAGACCAAAAAGTCAGTCACCATGTGCTTTCAGTCTTACTACACATGATCAGTTCATGACGAGAGACGTGTTTATAATATTTCCATTGAAATAAGTAAGAGCATCCAATGTAAGAAACAGCTTTGAGGATATCACCGTACAACCGACTGCGCACGGAGTAGTGGCGACTGGGGAAGGAGGTCTAGGAATCGCTCTTGAGACTACATAGAATAACGTATGTAGTGTGTTTGGTCATTTCGGAGGTGTTACACACTTGACTAACCATCGCTTCTCTTCTCTTTTTTGGGCCGCTAGGTGAAGCGAGATAGAGCCTAGAGAAGTGAGTGTTGTAAGTATCTCCACCACAAATTGCGCACTTGAAATGGAAAATTGAATCTCCAGAATATGGACTACTGGTTCGGTGATTCTATTCGCTTTATTGGTATAAATGAGCGGCCATACAGATTGGCATGAAGTCTTGAGGTGGCCTGAGAAAGTCGAGCAGTTGGTGATTCAGAGTTCCACCTCAACGGCATTTTGATGTCACATAGAGTCTGGCGTAATGACGGCTTCATGCAAAGTGGAAGAAACCCTATGTAATTGCCATGTCGGCGTTGTTATTGAACTCAGTACTGATGGTCAGATTTGATCAGATGTGGGGTGTGGGGCAACGGATAGTCTGATAGGAAGGATGAATATTGCGACATGGGAATCATTTTGCAATGGTGAACAGGTCTTTCAAGAGGCGGGTTGGTACTGTCTGGGACCAAGTGTCCGACATATAGAGGCGAATGAAAGGTATCAGATAATTTGGTATCCGCGAGTAGACTCGAATTAAGCAGCTGAGAGTCCTTTGATCTATAGAAGATGATGGGGAGGCTATGTTTTGCATATTCCGGCAGAAGACAGAAGAAGGCGAGATTTTGATGTCCTGAATCAATGATCTCAAGACTGTTGTGACTATTATGGTGTGCAAAACATGGACTACGCAAGGATTGACTTGGATTTCATGGCCAAGACTTTGGTAGTTCGATGAAACTTGCAGAAGGAATCTCGTGAAGGAGGGGCTCCTGAAAGGACATATGCCAGAATTTAGAGTGAGCAAGTGAATTGGTCAAGGGGATGTTTCCTTTCCCCAAGAGTGATCTCTTGAAATGCATGACGAAACATATTTGCTTCTTTTTAAGGATACTAGAATGGTATTCAGACATTGTTCACCAGAGATTAACACTGGATATCAGAGATACCGATTGAGAGAAGAAAGCAATTGATTGGGTGAAGGAGTATTGCGGCGCCGAGGGTCTCAATTGTTGGAGCTAAAAATGCCAAGAGTAGCAGGAGTATCACTGAAATCTCGAGCAACTTGTCAGACATTCTAGAGCTCCGGTGAGTAATGATTGTCTTGTATCACAGTTTCCGGCAACTTCATTGCCTTTCGAACTCGATATACATGACATTGCCATTTCCTGCAAAATCCGCTACATCCATTGTTCAAAGGTCACCCAAGTTGTCGTATGAGCCATCATGGAAGTACAGTTGCGCAAATTTGGCGGAGCTCTATCTGTACAGGCTCAGTTCAATGGTAAATATCTCGATTGAGGGACCTCTGGCTAATGGTCTGGCAGGCAACCAAACAACGCAACGACAAATCGTTATTAGATCCTATCATGTTGGAGGAAAACCTTGCTTCCTACAAACAAAAGTTTCAATAGTGGAAGGATAGGGTTTAGTCTCCTGGGTCTCACATAACCGCAGCCTCGTTGGACTTCAGGGGGCGGGGGTTTCGAGCTATATACCATATACTTTACACTTCTGTTATATTATTCCACAGCAAAGTAGCAGCGATAAGAATGAGAATTCTGAAAGTCAGAAACACGAAACGGATAGAAGAGAAATGCGTCTTATGCGACTCACCATGCTCCCAAGTTTTGCACCGCACTTCACATTGCCAAGATACATCATGGGACCATGATGAACTCACTCGACAATCTTCAAGCGATCACATGCAGCTCACAGTAAGTATGACATGTCTGCTTCCTCTGCAAAATTTGCCTCAAGGCTATGTCGCTCTGTATTTGCCATCTACCGTTATTAAGTAGTACACACATGAAGATAATGGCATTGCATATTATTTCAAGTAAAGTATCACCACAGAGTAAAGGAAATGTACGACCTGAATAACACTTTGGATTCAATGAATGAGAAGGAGTGAGTGGACGAAGTAACCAAAAGCGAAAACTAACATTCGTTGGAACGTTCTGTCGTTGCAAGTAGTACAGGATAAGAAGCGGTGAGACTAGAGAACAATTTCAAAGAGCACACAAAGCAGAAAAGTCCACATTATCATATCATCTTTGATTATTATATCCACTACATCTTTCAAGTACGATCTAGATGTAGGATAAACTTCCGTGGCTGCCTATAACTTATGCTCTCTTTGATTGTTGGAAACCACTCAAGCCATTCAATATAGTCATTCTCCTGGATTGACTTGTCGTTTGACGCCTGACTTCACTATAGTGAATCCTGGATAGCTCTAGGATCTCCTGCATGAAGTCACTTGGTCTTGTAACTGTTCCAATAGTTGACACTGCAGAGTCCTGCCTGTATCCTCACCTCAGCATGCCATGGAGACACTCATTCCATAGCGGAAGCAACCAGTTGTCGTGGTAGTCAAAGTAGTCCCTCATCTGTTTTAATAACTTTCCAACAACATCTGGACGCTGACCGATACCCCATTCTCGCCCATTCGGTTATCCAACTTTGCCTTAACGTCGTCGATTGGTCCTTCATGATCCCATCCACTGTCTCGGAGCAGGCTGTGCCTCAATTTTGCAGCTCATCCAAATCCGTCTGTGAAAGGCCCGACAGTGCATGGATTTTTTTGGCAAAGCATCTACACTTGTGATGTGGGTATTTGCGACGCCTCATAGTTAAGGTTTGTATTCTAGCTACTAACCGTCCCGGTCGTTACCATGCCCATCGCTGTGCATCAATGTCTCCTGCGTTGATGTGTAGTAGTTCCTATGATGTATGTCATTGGTTGCCGTTGTCTTGGGATACTTCCCACGGTCCACTTGTAATTGAAATCTCTGTCCCTGTAAGAGGTCTTTTGATTCTCGTAAAAAATTGACGTGAATATTAACGCATGTTTTCCATAAAGGAACTTGCGCATATAACTCCTTCCACATGGTGTTCTCAACACCTACCTTGAATGATTTTTAACGTCTCGAAGAGAAGCTGTAACACTAGTAACTATGACGAAGTAGCATAGGTCGAGGTATGTGATGTAGACATGGTTAATAAAATGAGTTAATTAGAATAACATGAAGGGAGATGGTTCTTCAAGATGCGGAATGGGAAAAGTGAATGTGGGGGAGGACGGAGAGAGAAAAACGGAGAAGTGACTAAATAATGAAAGGAGGAGCTTATGACTATGCACATAGGGGATATCGCAGTGCACACACGGAATAATTCAAAAGTTGATGTTACATTGGTTTTTGGACATGGCAAAATTGTATCGATCTTAGTTATCGATAATATGGATATGGATGGATGGAATATAAACGAGAAAAAAATATTGTCAGCGGGGCAGAGGTCTTCGCTGCATGTCCCAAATGTGCGAATGTGATGCTGTTGAGTGCCTTGTCCTTCCCGATTGCGTGGGAGACGGGGTTATATGCGATGCTGAATAAAAGTGAAGAGACTGGATCACTCTGGCGGAGGTCACGACTAGAGATTGATATCGGTACAGAACATATGTATGTAAGAGGATAGGTCATCCTCTTGACCGGCTACAGGCCCTCCTCTTGACCAACGATAGGATTATCTCCATGACAAAGCGACAACCTTAAACATATAAAACCCTCGATTCCCTCTATCTAGAAGGACAATTCTTCCTTCCTCAATTCTGCCCCAATAAACTTCTACCCTTCTCCATCTTAGCTGTCCGTTCTGTTACATCTGGCGTCTGGGAGGAAGTTAGTGCGTCTATCCAGAAGGAATCTGAAGTCAATATTTGTGGTCCATGACTGACAACGGAGTCCACTAAAGAGTCCACAAATTTTGTCCTTTCAAATGATGCGCTTTTCGTTCAAAAGCGCGATCGTGAAAATTCATTGAATGAGTCAAGGACAGCTGCAGAAACATGTAGGCCGAGAGGTGCGTGCACAATAAGTGTGGGAAATGTTGGATAAGGGGGTGATATTGTGGTACGAGATTCACCAGGCAGTTTGGCACCTTCGAAAGATGCTGTGAGAAATTTGCATTTCCTACAGCCTTTCTCAGGGGTGGGAGTGAACTCTGCGTCCTTTTCGATATAACTAGAATAATGAAGATGATAATAAACTCGTGAGAAAAGAACACCTCCTCACCTGCCTCGAGATCTCCGCCAAAGCGATCTACTCTCCCCACTCCCATATAGCATTTCTTTATTGCCCCTTATATATACAACCAAGAAGGGTATGGTACTCGGCTGCATCACGATCTCGTAAAATTAGTAGTAGTATGCGTAAACAGTCCTTTCGAAAATCAACAATGTTTCAATTCACCCTAACATTCAATCGAAAAACTACGACATGGAGCATTGGGGATGGGGCCTGTAAGGTGGCAAAATGATATGATCATTCATACTGAGACTCCGGGTATTAACCTTTTATTTTTCGCCTGGCCTATCACATATGCACACAGCTGTGCTCTACGAAAGGAGTCAAACATATAGCTGAAGGGAGAGGCAAAGAATATTTCCGCATTCACCATGAAAATGCCCACGAGGGAACATGCTCACCAGTAACGAGCTCATTGACGAGGTCAATGCACTGTTTCTCCAGTGCGGAGAAGGTTGTTGCATCTTGTTTTGTGTTGCTCGCCATCTAGGTACTGCCTCAGACAACCTCTCTTGCTCTCACTATCTCGCTCTCATCCACCTTGGTATTATCACAGCTGCACCTAGGCATATGAACAGGAACAGGAACGAAAAATGGAAGAGTACAGGAAGAAATAGAGTTTCTTATTAAGGCACCTTGTGCATCTGCAACGACGCTCACCATGATACGAGTGAATGCCACCAATGCGACAAAGGCGGTTTCCGGTACAAGTGGTAGTTGAAGAATATCATTACCATTTGAAATCAGATTAGGATTACATATGTTTTTCTATCAAAAGAGAGTAAAGGAACGAAACGCATTCGAGATTACATAGCCGAATCAAGATTAGGGCTCAACGTGAAAGTACTCGATCTCACAACAGAAGGGAGAGCACACCCCCTACTTTTGTATGAATGAAAACCACATCAATACAGCTTTGTACTTTTTTGTTCTCCATTCGTCTTTTACTGCTTTCACAGCAAGATCTTGCCTGGCCTAGTCATTAAGACATATAAACAGCAGAATGCTTTCTGGATTCACACCCGCTTTTTTCCATTGACACTCATTCATAAGGTAAGTGATAATTGATGATGCCTTTTATTTCGAGACTGGTTATAACGACAAAGCAATATACTGATATCCTATGGTCTATCTTGTTGAGCCAGGCTGCCATACCGTTTAAAAAAACTTCAAGCTACAAACTAAACCATCTCCAGAACATCCTCGGCTTTCGAATATGGCATTGGAGACTCAGAAGTATGGCTCTCTTTGGGGAATAACTTTTTCATGGAGTGCGTAAAATGTCTGAATATTCTGTTGATGAAAATTACTTTTCTGCTACATACATACATCTCAGCCACCTCATTTTGGCTCGAATGCCAATGGATATCTACTCAACGAGTACGATCCAAATCGAACCATTGATGGATAAGCTCAAGACCCTTGAACAAGAATTTTTTCCCAATTCGGGAATCCTTCTTGCCGCATGGGCACTTGTTGTGTCCCGACTCTCTGCTCAGGAAGTAGTCAATATCTCTGTTTTGAGGAAGGGAAGTGGGGAGCAGGGTTACAATGCACTTCTTGCCCACGTCGATCTCACGGGTGAGCCCACCTTGCCGCAGCTCATTGACCGTGTAAACCAGGCCCTATCTCATGCTGAATTCCCACGCTTAGCCAACGGCGAGGGAGCTGCTTCAGCTGAAACCGATCCCCTTCCTGGAGTTCATGCTGGATTTTACTCGCATGATGTCGATCATGGCATACCCCTGGCTGACCAACCTCTCGTTGGCTGTGATCTCGAGTTGCATCTACTCGAAGACAGAAGTCTCACCTTGTTCATCCGTCGTTCATGCGAACTGTACTATGAAGGCGCCGCCGAGCGGATTGCTGGATACTTTAAGACGGCCTTGGCGAAAATGGCTATCAATAGTACCCAACCAGTTGACTCACTCGATATTCTTTCTCCAGAAGAGAAGCATCTACAGCTCGAGATTTGGAATCGAACAGATGCCGAGTACCCTACGGATCGCTGTATCCACCACATGTTTGAAGACCAGGTTGCAGAGACTCCTGAGGCCGTTGCCATTGTCCACAATGAGCAAGAGGTCACGTACGCGGAGCTGGACGATCTCGCCTCTCGATTGGCCTCTCGTTTTGTCGTTGCTGGTGTCAAGCGTGGAAATTTTGTTGTCATACTGCTGGAGAGGTCTGTGGAATTGATCGTAACTCAGTTGGCTACTCTCAAGATTGGGGTTGCCTATGTCGTCATAGACAGCAGATTACCTTTGGAACGTCAATCCTTCATACTGAAAGATAGTGGGGCAGTCCTGTGTGTCACAAACGCCAATAGCGAGGTCTCTTCGATGAAAGGCATTGCTCTATATCGTCTTGGTAGGTACTATTTGCGAGGGGAGAGTGATGGGTTCATAGTGTGTTTGTGGGAATTCCAAGCGTTGCTAGCGAATATGTAAAATATATCAGGCGATTGCGAGTACCTCACTAAGATGCTGACCACGTTGATTCATTAATATTCGTAGACATTTCTGCGTTGTCGGTTGATGGCACCCCTGCCCTCGACACCAGTATCTCAGTATCCAGCTCGGACACAGCCTACGTAATGTATACGTCTGGTTCAACTGGCGTCCCTAAGGCCGTTTGTGTTCCTCATCGTGCAGTCATTTGCCGTGTCGTTTCGAATGGGCTTGCAGACATTGATTCAAGCGATCGTGTAGCATTCACAACCAATCCTTCGCATGTTCCAAGCACCTTTGAGATTTGGATTACATTACTCAGAGGTGCTCGAATGGTGATCATTGATAATGATGTGATCTTGGATCCACATCGACTGGCGGAAGCCCTCGTCGACAGCCGAGTCACTGCACTCTACTTGACCAATCCTTTACTAAACAAGTATGCCTTCATTATTGGCAGCACACTGTCAACACTAAAGTATCTCATCGGTGGTGCTGATCAAGGGGCAGTCAAAGCCTATTCTGAGATCTTGAAGCACGGTGGTCCCGTTCGACTGGTCCACAGATATGGTTCGACTGAGACACCTCTTGGTGCGCTATCCTATGTTCCCTCCACCGATATCGATCAGTTAGCCCGTTTGCCCATTGGTCGACCGCTTCCTAATATTCGCTGTTATGTGTTGGGTAAGGACTACACGCCTGTCCCCATCGGTGCCGTCGGTGAGCTATACATTGGTGGCCATGGTATTAGCACCGGCTATCTCAATCGCCCCGACATCACAGAAGAGCGTTTCTTGCCAGATCCTTTCTCTAACATGACTGGCGCCCGTATGTACAAGACTGGAGACATGGTCCGCTATCTCCCTGATGGAAATGTTGAATTTTTGGGTCGCAACGATTTTCAAATCAAAATCCGTGGTTACCGTATCGAACTTGGCGAGATTGAGTCACGTCTTGTGGGTCACAAACTCGTCAAGAACGCTGCTGTCCTTCCAGTGGGTGATGGAGATGCCAAGCGTCTGATCGCCTACGTCTCCGCAGATTCTAGCCAGCAGCTGACCAACACACTGCGCGAGTATCTTGCTCTTAGTTTGCCCGAGTACATGATTCCCTCCGATTTTGTGTGGCTGGATCATTTCCCTCTGACTGTGCGAGGCAAGATTGACCGTAGTGCCCTTCCACTTTACGACCTTGGCTCCGTCGTCTCGAACCAGGCGGACTATACTCCTCCTCAAAACGATTTGGAAGAATTGCTCGCAACGCTGTGGTCAGAACTTTTGAAGGTTGAACGCATCGGTCGCAATGACAACTTCTTTATGCTCGGAGGAAATTCTTTGATTGCCATTGGAATGATTGAACGTCTGCGGAGACTTGGGTATTCGATGTCAGTTCGCACTCTATTCGAAACCCCTGTCCTTCACGCTTTGGCATCCTCGCTTCTTCCGCACCAGCCCGGTCCTGCAACGCCTCCGAATCTCATTACACCAGCTACCAAGTCCTTGACTCCAGACATGCTGCCTTTGATTAGCCTCACTCAAAGGGACATTGATGCTATTGTTCGCCTTGTTCCTGGCGGCCTTGCTAACATTCAGGACATCTACTCTCTATCGCCCTTGCAGGAAGGCATCCTGTTTCATCATATGATGGCTAAAGAAGCTGATCCATATGTAATTACATCTTGCACCGCCTTTCGCGACCGCAAGCTACTGGATCAATACCTCAATGCATTCCA
>JAAAIY010000167.1:0-61984 GCA_016098105.1 Actinomortierella wolfii
TATGCTTTCTATAGTGTCCATTTTTAGCCTCTATTGTGGTTTATCGCTCTCTGGACATCCTTTGTTTTAGCATGTGCCATTGCACTTCACGCGTAGATTTCTTTTATTGTTCATGCTCAATGGGAGTGGCGTTTATATTTGATCTGCTTCTCACCCTTTAATCCTCTCTATTCTGAACGAATCTTGGTTGCTCTCTAGTTTACTGATTGTTAATATGACTTATATGGTGCATGTCATCAAGATCCTGCAATTTTTGTGGCACAACTCCGTAGGACTTCTAGGTTTCCAGTGCACGATTTTCAGCCATAGCACTCGCACATAAACATTCTTTTGCCTCTCTAAAAATTGATATCAAGGAAAGGAAAAGTAGCATATCTTCCTTTTTGTGAAAGGTCAAGGCTGGCCGAAATTTCGCTGGAAAGCGACCTGGCCGCGAAAAACCTACTCCATTTAGTGCCAACCAATAGGTGGGTAGACGAATATTTTATTCCTCAAAGGGATGAGGCGACTGGCTGAGAAAAAGGATGGTGGTAGATTGGGAGGATAACACGGCTATTTTACAAAGGATTGGAGGAGATGGTATCAGGTTGAGGCATTTTGAAGCGGAAGGAAGTGGACAAGAGGGCAATATTGCTTTTTTTACGCAGCAGACACGGGTATCATGGGTGTGTCTGATCCAGCAGTCACGTTAGGGAGAATGGCAGCAGCAGCAGCAGCGGCGGCAGCTGCACCGCCCTTGCCTCGGTTCTTGATGATCAGTAGTGAGCGCTCGTCCAGCATGCGCTCAAAGACTTGGATCACGGTTTCCTCCAAAGGCAGAGGGTCTTCTTCTTCATCGGACGTCTGCGAGGGATCGACCATACCCTCGGGCAGCCCATCAAGAGGCTCGGTCGTCAATTCGCTTTCGTCGTCATCATCGTCATCATCATCGTTTTCTTTTGTGACAACGTTATCATCATCAAAGGAGAACTTATTCTCCTGCTCCGCATCTTCATCCTTGTCCGTGAAAGAGCTGTCATCGTCTTCGGCTTCGAGGCGAAGTTTTCGGATCAGAGCCTCGTCCTCATCCTCAACTTCGTCGTCAGGATCTGTAACGGCATAGTCGGGGTTGATATCCTGCTCCTCAAGCAGCTCCTCAAACTCGGAGCGCTCGTCATCATTTTCAAAGTCAGGCACGGTAAGGTCGCCATTGATTTCCTCCAGATCGTCTTGATCATCCTCGCCAAGGAGCTTGTCAAGAGGATCATCTTCGCTTATAGAGGCTTCGAAAGGCTCAGAGTTGTAGTCGGTCAAGTCATCTTCCTCGGACGCATCGTTGATGACCTGGAATCCTTCTGAATCATCATCGTCGTCGCCAGTCTCGCCATCAGTCTCCTCATCAGCCTCGTTCATATGCGAGTCTTCGTCCGCGATCTCATCTGGTTCATCGCTTGCGTGGAAGATGGAAGCCTTGGTGTACGAGTCTGAATCATCCTCTTGGTCGTCATCGCCATCGGCACGAGCGTAGAGGTGGGGCGACTGATCGTTCTCATCCAGAGGCAAGGGTGTTGAAATATCGCTTTCATCTTCTGTGCTGGGCAAAGGTGACGGTGTTGGTGATGGCTTGGGTGGTGGCATGCGGTAAGCCGAAGTCTCATTTACGACTCTGAAGGCATATTCAGGGTCAAGAACCATGATAATCTTCTTATAGGTCTGGAAGCGCTTGTTACCACCCATAAAATCGCGACCGATAATGCTGCGATAGACTGCTGCAATGATATCAGGTGGGTTCTGGTTTTGGTCTGTGCCATGGGCCGGCAGTACTAGTGCATCGTGACCCATGCTCACACCAATCTTCATCGCAGCCAGAATCTTGCGTCGTACCTTATCGTCCTCGCCATCAAGGAACTGTACGCCGATACCGTCGTCGCGCTCGCGGGTTTCCAGTTTAGGGATCCTTGGTACAGACTATGAATGAGTTGGGGAAAAAAATAAAGGAAGCAACAGAGAGAGGTTGAATGTGAGCAAACAAGAGGGTTGGGATGGGTGAGAGCGCGGGAAAAAAGAGCAGCGTGACCAACATAGCCCTCCGCTTCACGAGTATAAGAGTTGGAGAGCAAAGGTGAGCCAAAGCTGCATAGTGTACTTACAACGACACTGATCCACTCAAAGCGGTCCATGAAGTCATAGTTACTCTCAGGACCATGTCGAATAACGGCCTGGTTCGGGCAGTAAACGCCACCATTCTCCTTGAGAGGATAGAATTGGGAACGACGAGGCTCCTGATCCAGGCATTGGTGTATAGTCGAACGGCGGAAGAGGTCTGCCTCCCGGTCGTTGGTGGAGTCAAGATAGTAATCTGAGATTGCACAAGATAGTATTACCAAAGACAGTTAGCATGCAGTCATTGTGTACCATTGCCCTCAAATGCTCACATCGATGGTAGATTCTCAAGGTGGAAGCGAAGAGAGAAAGCTAACGCAAATGACTGAAAAGAAGAGCATATTTTTTCTTTAGTACCTCCGCCAGGAACTTGGTCGTTCGCAACATTAAGCAAGACTGGCCGGTAGCCAGCCTGACGAAGCTTGACAACCTCGTCAACAGGATTTCCAACCATCACGGTTACTTGTGGGTCTGGCTGGGAGTCAAGGACTAAGACATGTATGTCATCATTGTTGAATGTCGAGGCACGGCGTGAACCTGCCAAGATCTTGATTGGGTCCAACTCGACAGTAAAGCCTGAAGGATCTGTAAAGCTTTTATGTGCCAATGCAGCGATGGTATGGGCCATGATTGAGTTGGGTTGGATTGGTTCACGTCCAGGGTGGGATTGAGTGAACTTGGCCAGCGCATGCGCCGCAGTTGGGTCGTCCTCAAGTGAGATTGGGGAGGATGCTGTTGGAAGAATCAGCCCTTCCGACGAGGCGGGGCTGTGGGATTGTTTGCCTGTGCTTCTACTGCTGCTACTACCGAGAAGCGCAAATGTTTCCTGGCCGACTTGTTGGTCTCGCAGACGCACCTTTTCGCGCCAAGCCTCACACTCTTCAATCCTGTGGCGATAGGCCACTGCGGTCGCGGACGAAGTAGATGAGAGTGTGAAAAAGTACTTGGAGCGGAAGATGGCGAGCGATTTGGAAGAAGGCGAAGGGAAGGTGGGATGGTATTGCTTCCACAGGCGACGGGCTAGCTTGCGTTCGATAGATGAGGGCGAGTCGTTCAACTCAACCGAGACGCGTAGCGTGCGCAAGTGGGCAATCTGACGAGCAAGTTCACGTTCAAAGTCGGCCTTTTGTAAGGCCAGCTCGTGTTGCGAGGGGATGGCTGATCGCCATAGCTGAGTACATTCACTTTCAAGGCGTGCCTCACGCTGTTCCTCACTGTCATCGACTGTTGTTGGTTTGTGAGAATAGGATTGTGTAGCGCGCTGTGGGTCGACGGTGGTGGAGCGAAGGCGGGAAGATACAGAGAAGAGAAAGAGGAGGAGAATAAAGGATAGGACAGCGATGGCTGTGTTGCGGGAAGACATGGTGTCCAAGACACGACTAACAAGAAGGGAGGGTCCAGACTAATTTAATGGGAACAACACAATAGGCGGAGAAGAGACAAAGGAAAGAGGAGAGACTGTCTTTGACCAATCAATACTATGATGGTCAGATTAGGCTATGTCCTGAGGCTAAGCAGGAGGAAGGGGTGGTCGTAACGTCTTCTCTGGGAGATGGAGATGACAGATGGAGGGAAAGGAGAATGTGGATGATGGAGACGAAGGGAGAGAGAAAAAAAAGTGTAATGCCGACAAGCGCTACCAAGAGTGGTATCAAGTACCTGGATTAGAGAGCGATGCACTGCCGAGTTCACCTTCCAATAACTAGGATTGGTTGTTGAGAGCCTTTTCTTTTGTCGACCTCTCTTTCTCATCGGCCTTTTTTTTCTCGTTCCTCTCAGTTGTGTATGTTGTTTTGTTGTCTTTGGGGAGCTACTCACTATATATTGTTGTTGCTAGACAAACCATCTGTTGGCCTGTAGGTTGCCCATGCTTTCTCTCCCCTGGTTGTCCTGCAATCTAAATTATCAATCTTACTCGATGGGGAAATAATAGGTCTCCGAGCCAAATGAAGGTCATTGTGCGCACGCGAATGCCCCTATATCGCATGCAGCATCCACCCCAGTTGCTGCTGCAGGGAGGGCAGCATTCTCAGTCTGTTTGGTGGCAACAGATTCTGTCTACACTTATTGATCACCACCATTGGACCGTAGGTCCACCTGCTGCAGGTACTCTCCTTCGTTGTTGTTGTTGTTGTTGTTGCTTGGCTCATACATGATCCTTGACTTGCCTTTGCATAGTTTATTGCCTCTTTGCTTACATATCCGACATACTAACGGCAACAACATATTTTGAACCCTTACCATTTTTGCACCCTTGGACTTAATCTGGTTTCTTATTTAAGATATTCCTGCAGACATACTGGTCATCAGGGATCAACCGCGGCCCAAGACGATGGCACTCTTCTTTCTGCGGTCGTATGTAGACGACGCTACTGAACAGTTTTCTATCCATGGTGGCCAGTCGGCGCCACCAGTGTCTTTGTTGCCCAGCAACATCGAGCTAAAGAGGTGATCATCACTCATCGATATACATTGTCAAGACTATTCATAGCGATCACTCCCTCCTTGAGCGCATATTAAGCGTACCGCCCGCTTCTGTATAAATTGTTCAATACTTTTTTTCGGTAGAATACGGCAAGCACTCGGTCGTCTCCCTACAGCGCTTTTCTTACTTGTCGAACCATCCCATTATTCGTCTGCCCTTGAGGCCATACAGTATTTTCTGTGAGTGTACTGCTTTTTTTAAGAAACAGAGTTTGGTTAGTGGAGAAAAATGGTCTATTCCCGCGCTGGGTTGAACTAGCCATTTTTTTCCCCCTGGAGTCCTATTGTGCAATTTAACAAATGTGAACTCAAACTTTTCTCCTCTTTTCCCCTTGTTCCTTCAACTACGCGCTGCCCTCAAGGTTCGACAATCTACTTTGCACCGTGGACCCTTCATTTTTACCAACACTCATCCCTTGTCAGTCCGTCCAGGAGACTCAAGATGCTCTACTGAGGCTTATTGTTCCACCAACTTTCACGCCGCCCACTGCTACTCTCGGTTCCGTCTGTCAATCAACGTGCGTTCTGACCACCATGACAACAGACGCAAACACTACGACCCTCATGCGAAAGCTACTACGGACGTGCTCCTCCGATGAACATCGGCTCCTGACAGAGCGGGGTAAAAGTCATCATTTTTTCTCCTATTATTATCTCAAACTCTTCTAGGGCATGACTAGAGGACTTGGAAACGGGACCTTACTAGTTGAATCTCAATCACTCACAGTCTATTTTCATTCCTTGTATGCATCTCGTGCATATTCTTGCCAAACTGTGTATAGAAGAGGAGCAGCTGACACAAGGGCTAGAGACCATACAGAATATTGGGCTTGCAACTATGGATCAACTTGTTCATGGGTGTCGATTGGATCGCCAACAAGCTAAGGCAATCTTCGACTTTTTCGAGAACGACTTGTACATTGATTGAATGCAAAACATCCGAAATTTGTATCACGACGCTTTTTCGTTCAGCTTCCCCTCTCTTGCAAACTATGGCAGAGCATGAGGCATTCATTTTCTTGTCTGTAGTAGTCGTATCCTTTCGATTTTTCGCAGACAGAATGGATTGAAGCTTTATTGTACTTATCCCTCTATAGCTCGTACAAAATATCGGTTCGCAAAACATACTTGTTTCCACGCTGCACACCCAATGCTTCGTGCAGCATGCAATCATCTCCGTGCTTATGAACAAGCAATAGCCCTTGCTGAGGTTTAACAGCAATGCCACCCGTCTTTTCATCCGTGTACCAGAAATTTTCTTGCGACCCTGATGAAGATGATGTGGATAATAGAGATGCAAACGAGGGCGAAGAATCATTATTGTTGGATTTTTTAGACGCTGTAGCACTTCGTTTTGAGCCAGCGACATTCTTTGCAGTCTTGATTGGACCGACCCCATTCCCAGCGGAAGTGCTCCTCTTCTCCTTTTTGCCGGACGGGTAGAAGACAGTTTCACCACCGACCAAGTCTGACATTTGGTCACCATTCAGGTACACAAGGACGGTGTACTCGGATTTTGTCTGTCGTATCTCGTCCTCAATGGAGTCGTCATAGTGTGCGCCAAATGACTGTCCAGACTGGTATCGGTAGAACCGGATGTTGGGTGATAGCCCGACGGCAGATCGGATCCGTGCCGGACTGTTTTTAGTCTTTCCAGGTGAGGTCTAATCTCATGAACGAAAGGTGGAAAAAAGTGGTATGTGCAAAGCGACCAAGTAGTTGGAATCATTAGAAAAAAGACTTTCCATTTTTTTTTTTTTTTTTGCTTCTTTTTCGTGACGTCAAATGGACATCTCATAAACTCACAACAAAAAGCTTGTGTGTAGTCTCCAGACCTGAGGGTCCGCTCCACAAACGCTCCCACAACTTGGCCAGGCCAACTTTATGCCAGAGCATGTCGGCAAATTCCTGCGAGTGAAACGAGAAACGATCATTGTCGCGGTAGGCGTATCCAGGCCTGCGTGTGGGCTTGGGATCGATTCTGGTCGGTTCCGCCATAACCTCTTCAATATAGTCGACCAATGTCTGGCTATCCTTTACTGTAAGGAACCGTGGATACACGAGCACTTGTGCAGGTCCAATTACTGGGACCCATCCTCCAATGGTGGCGTTCGCGTTGTTGCCACTGTTACTACTACTAGTACCACCACTACTACCACGGCTACTACTTTTAGAGCCGTTCGAGAGACTGGGGCTCGGTGACAAGTACGGCCATTCAATTTCTTCTACACCGGCAGTGGTGGCGGAGGTCGATGGCTCCATGCTTAATGAATTTTGGACGTGAATTGGATTCCCACTGGTTCATGATTTAGGCTAGGACAAGCAGCAAAAAGTCACGCTTTTTCGAGTTTGGTGGCAAAACCACCCCCTTTGACCTTGGATGTGGAGATCAGTGTCACCCAAAAACAGCACGCTTACTATGCACGCACATAGGGTCAGTATGTTTTGTCAGCGCATGTGAGAACAACCGATGCTTGTAAACACTCCTTTGCCAACCAGTCGCACTCCTATTCATGTTCTTCCCCAAGGTGTAATTCCTGGATTCGAAAATGAGGACTGAAGAAAAGAGAGGGTACATTCGTTCACGAGGCACCTTCCCCTGCTTTTTTTTGGTTCACAAAGGAAGTACCTAATCCTCCCCCAATTTGAGCAGATGACCCCTGCTTCAGGTTAAGCCATTTCAGCATGCTTGAGATCGACCCCCAATAGCATGATTACTCATCTGTCAACGAAATCAGTTCAAGCCTTGTTTTTTTATGATAATCATGTAACATGTGCACTGCAATGTCTTTTACCCTCATTCCATCGTAAACCTCAAAAAGATATCCAAGCGTGTTTGTTTGTGAGCTGCTCTTGGACCTCTCTCTTTTTGTGAGCATCGTTATTTTTTTCGTTCTCAATAGGCCGACAAAAAGAGCTTTTATCGGTAGTCGATATCTTGATGAATAAGAGCTCTTTTTCTTCTTTTCTCTCACGGGAAGAGAAACAACGACGGCCCTCTACCTCTCCACCCCCCCAATTCTCAAACGTACAAAATGACATACATGTGTATTTTTTTTATATTATGCCCCAATATTAAAAGAACATGCATGGCCTAAGCGAAAAAAGAGAAATGAAAACATTTTGTATGGTGTACATGCAGAACGGCTTTTCGGACTTTGGACATTCGAAACGAAATATTGGGAACATGGGGGGTGGATTATCCAACAAATCCACTTTCCCTCCCCCACAGAAAACAAAAAAATGGAACACAGCTTCATGGACAACAAAAATTTACTAGTAATAGGCATATATAGAAAAAGGGTAAAGACTGGGTGGGTGCGTCAAAGAAAGAAGAAAAAAAGAAGATACATGGAGGATGAAGTCAAACGAACCATTGATCAAAAAAACGTAGAGAAAGCATGGCAATAAAGAGGGTCATTCAGTACGTCAAGCGCAACGAAATAAAAGTGGATAAGAAAAGGCATGCGGTGTGTTTTTTTTCTTGCAAGAGTGAACAAGAGATCCTCGTCATCTTCCACAAGAAAAAACCTTCTGCCAGCATTACTGAAAATGAAAGGAAAGGTGCTTTTGATGCGTTCCAATTAAGCGCGTTGCAGATATTTGGGTCGTCCACCATAATTGCCTGCCATTTTTTCCTTTTCCACTGCCTCGTTATGGTTGGTTTTCTCGTTATATAACCTTCTCCTCCATGTTCAGTCATTCATTCATTCATTCTCTCTCGTACTCATGTGGCTCGGTCTCCATCAGTACATCACAAAGTGTTGGGCTGGTTGATATTGATTGGCTTGCTGAATATAGGAGTAGAGGATCTTTACAGAATAAGGCACTTCTTTGATCGCTTAGAGGGCTGAACTGGGCAGAGAACAGCACGGATGGCCTCGTCAAAGACGTTCTTCAAACCCTTCTGAGTCAAAGCCGAGCACTCGAGGTAACGGACGGCGGAGATCTCCTTGGCCATCTGGAGACCCTGGGGGTATGTGATGGGCATCATGCGCTTCTCGCGCAGCTTGTCTAGTGTGTCCTTGTCCTCACGCAAATCCAACTTAGTACCGACAAGAATGGCAGGGATGTTGGGTGCGTGGTGCGAAATCTCGGGGTACCACTGAAGGGTAAACAAGGTAGGACAGGGAGAGGAAACATCCAGGGGGTTAGGATATGGTTACGCGAATGGTAATGGTGACAATAAAAAAAGGAGCTCATGGCCGTAAAATGAAAAGAGCAAATTGTTTTGCTGTTGAGCACATGCCCATTCCCTCCATGGATGGTCCAAAATAAGGGTTAACTGAGAATGGTGATCGGTCGGACCAATTGCCACATGTCGGATATGAAACGAATAATTAAAGTCCACTGTGGAAATGCTCCAATGTATCCAAATGCCTTCAGGATATGCTGTCTGTCAACATCTCTTGAGACCAATCCAACGCCCAATGTTGATATTTGTGTATGTTCTTCTATTTGTTGCTCATTGCCATTTGATAAGATTGTGCATGGTCCATGTGTTTTGCTGTGCAAGAAAAGAAAGAAACAAAATAATGAGAGACTCCAGTGTGTACTTCGTCTCACAGTGAATGAAAATTACCTTAGTCTTGACGTTCTCAAACGAAGGAGGAGAAACCAACGAGAAGCAGATCAAGAAAACATCGGTCTGAGGGTACGAGAGAGGGCGGAGACGGTCATAATCCTCCTGACCGGCAGTATCCCAAAGACCCAGGTTGATAGGCTTGCCATCGACCATCACATTGGCAGAGTAGTTGTCAAACCTATTTCATGTGAATCGTCCGACAAAGGTACCGCTGTTAGTTTGTTTTGATTTGCTCTGTTCGTTACCTCAAAAAAAAAGCTCAATGATTCCAGTCAAAATGATGGAAACCATGAGGAACGATGAGGCGCATTACAACGGGGACAAAAGGAAATAAACCGAGGGCCATGCCTCTGCGCATAAAGGGTGTGTATGCGGTAAACAGGAGAATAATAATGGACACAAGTGTACCAAACACCAAACACTCGCTCGGGTCGCTCAGAGTACGATCCCTTTTTTCTCTTGTGGCGGGAGGAATGAACCCCCATGCTCAAAACTTCATCATCTGGTAAAAGGGGAGAGGAGAAGGGACACGCAGAATGTCGCGCGGGAAGATTGTACACAGAAGGTACACCAAAAGTCGCGCGGGAGAAGGAGCAGGAAGACGAGGATTCGTGTGTTGTCTGTTCATGATACAGTGCCGCTCCTTCTGCAGAATCCTGCACACATATTACACGAAAGAAGAGAATAAGAGACAAAAAAGGGGCAGAACAGAGAGAAAAGAGTACAAAAAAGCATGGAGGCAACAGCGCCTGACCTGTTGCTACTTACACAGTGGGGATATACTCGCCAGGGAAAGCGTTAGTGGTGTAACTGATGAGGAGACAAGTCTAAGCGAGTAATCAAGTAAGCAGCATGTTAGACCAGATGAGATGTTGCAAGAGCAGATTCATTTTGGATCGAATGTGAGTAAAATGACTTTGTTTTGCGTCGCCCATAGTCATTATGACCAGTTTCGCTTATTGAAATTCTTACCTTGCCAACGGCACCATCTGTTGTAGCCCAGGAGAGAGCGTAAGCATGATACATAAGAAAAGGGAGAACATGGGTTAGTATTCAGTAGCAGAAGAGAAAAAAAATCGATTGACATTAGCCAATCACCCTCTTCTTGGCAACCAGCTTCATGGCGTCCACGCGGGCGAGATGAGGAGAGGGGTGGGGAAAGTAGTGGAAGGTTGCAACGGTTTGGGCTTGGTCTAGTGGGCACAGTCGCCTCTTTCTTTTGCCCCTTCCCCTATTCCTCTGAGCTGGGGAAGCGGAGAGGAGGGGGAGGGGACCACCACAACACGTTGTACACACAATAGTGCGGTCCGACAAAGAGTGAACTTGCAGAGGGCGGGAGAACGATGCGTCTGTCCTGTGTGCGACGTTAGTGCGCTTCAAGCGACAAGGGATTGTCTTGCAATCGCCCTTTCTCGCAATTCAAGGGTGAAAGGCAGGTTTGCTGCATCAGTCAACGACGCCCCGCCTCTCACAGAAGCTGGTAAGAACGGTGGAGAGAGTAGGCACACGAGGGAGGGAAAGGGAGATAGCGAAAGGGGAGAAAAAGACAAGCGGTGGGCGTAATACCTCCAACGACGACACACTTGATCGCTTGCATGATAGAGGTGATAAGAGGTGATAAACGTGAAGGAGAGAGAAGGGTTGATTTCCTGCGGGTGTTTGCAAAAGTGAGGATGTGTGCTGAAAGAGAGATGAAAGAGTGCGAGAAGGAGAGGGCTGGATGATGAATGCTGGACAAAGGAAGGGAGAGAGGACCTCAGTTACAAAGCCACCCAGGCAAACTGAGCCAAAATCACAAGTTATTCTTTTTTGCTTGTCCCATTGAGCCTGATATTGACGATGGGATATTGAGGTACCAATTTTATATTTTATTTTTTTCTTCTCTCCACCTCACTACCCCCACACACTATCCCTCCTTATAACCCTCCGTGTTCTAAAAAATATTTTGCTCCGCACATCCCCTGGGAGTGAAAACGAGGTGCACACTATCCCCTTATATCCAAGTTTGACTGTCGACCTTTCGCACTGTGCAGCATGGCGCGTCGTCAAGGATCCGTGCTTGGAGTTGCCCTTCTTGCGGCCCATACCGCGCTCTTGGCTTATACATCGACCAAAGTTAATGTCACCGTACACGAGCCTTACATGGTACTATAGTGTACTAGTATTCGAAGACGTAGCAATGTCAAAAAATAGACGATCTCCTTCCTAGCTAGATTACTAACTCCTTATCCGTCAAAAAAGGACGAAATCTTTCACATTCCGCAGGCACAGCGCTACTGTCAAGGGGACTTCTGGTCGTGGGATCCAAAGTTGACTACTCCCCCTGGTCTGTAAGTCACCCATACCGTATCAACCTGATGCTTTTTGTTGCATGCGAAAACGGGTCAATCGTATATTCTCTCATGCTTGATTTCCTATTTCTATCCGCATCTGCATCTGCATGGCAAATTTGCATTGCTCTCTGGGCTATTAGTTACGTGATTAGCAATCTGATGCTCCTTTTGAATCGACCAGTCTGTACAGCCTTGGCGCTGAGACTCACTAACCTTTTGTATCCCGTCGTGAGCTTCTTTACTGTGGCCGCAATTCTAAAGCACCTTCATGGCCAACGAATGACCCGATCAGAGAGTTATACTGTTTCAGCAGTTGTGCTTCTCTTCCCCTTGACATGGTTCTTCAACTTTTTATACTATACTGATGGCGGAAGCACCACTTTTGTCTTGGTCTCGTGGCTTGCTGCCTTGAAGGGCAAGCATTCCTTGTCGGCTCTCGTAAGTTTTAGCCGACAACGACTATTATTTGCTTGCATGGAGCTTTTGCCAATTCCAAGACCCTAAAATCCTCACTCAATATTTTGCCATCGTTTTTTTTGTCCAGGGCCTGATCATCGCTCTCAGCTTCCGTCAAACAAACATCATTTGGGCCTTGTTTATCCTAGGCACCAGCTTGTTGAATATTGCTACGCCTGAAGAGCGGCGACGATTTGACCCTCAAGCAAGTACGATTACATCGCCTCTAGATGTACTGACAGCCGTCCTTGGTTTTGTCGAGGTTCTGTTAAAGCATTTAGGCTTGACAATTGCCACCTCCTCTCCATATTTGGGCCTTCTTGCTATTTTTGGCATTTTTGTCAAGTGGAATGGAGGCATTGTTCTCGGTGAGTAAAGGTGATCAGGAGCGGACACGATAACGAATGATAGCAACAGTCCCTTTGTCTTACTTTTTTTTGTCCAATGGCTCTTTTCCGATATTTCAAGGGGATCGATCGAATCATGTTCCACACTTCCACCTAGTACAGCTGCTCTATTTTGTTGCCTTCTCTGGTGGAATGTCAATCTTTACTCTATTGGGTAGCGTAACCATCAAGAAAGCTCTCAGGCTACCATCCCGTCCCAGGTAAGCACAGCAGTATTCCCTTGGTAGTCGGATTTATTCCTGGACTCCAGTCTCTAACCAATCAAGTACCATGATACATAGTTCTTGGGCTGGGTTACTAGCATTCGCAGCATTCGTGACATGGGCAGTTTACAGTTTCACGTAAGTGGAGATAGCACTATACTGGTTGGGTCTATATAAGCTTGGACCTTCCAAGTCTTGTTCGCTATTTTTTTGAGACCTCTCCTTTACCTTACTCATGAAATGGTTATTATTTTATAGGTATGTACATCCTTTCCTCCTGGCGGACAATCGTCACTACACATTCTACATTACGCGCATTTTGCTACTGCGATCTTGGGTTGTACGCTATCTTGCTGTTCCTTTCTATATGATGGCGGCATGGCTCATGTGGCAGTCCCTTGGTAAGTGTTTACGTCGATTTAGTGAGGCTTGTATTGAGATTTCCCATCGGACAAAACGACGGACAGACTCATGATTCCATTTTCAAAAAAATTTACCATTTTCATATTTTAGCTGCGAAGCGCACCATACTCTGGTGCATCATCTACGTTGTTGCCACGGCGCTCACACTGGTGCCGACTCCTCTAGTCGAGTTCCGTTATTTCATTGTACCGTATCTTGTCTATCGGTTGTCGATGCGTCAATCTCGGGGCGTTTGGCTGTTACTGGAGGCTGGACTTTACAGTGCCATCAATCTGGTCACAATGTACCTTTTCCTGTATCGACCTTTCCGATGGGTGCACGCAGAGGGTGTCCAACGTTTTATGTGGTAGTCAGCTGAACTCTTTGCGATGTTGCGCTACGCGAAACATCTCCAAGTCTAATATACTTCAATGTATAGTATTAGAAAATTACAATGGGGGAGTCAATTCGTGGCTTGCATCTCGTGCCACCAAGAAATTTCCTTCCCCCCAAGACACTCTTGGACTTGAAACCCTCCGCTCCCTTTGTTTTCAACAAAGCAACAGGCAATAAAGCAAAGAAGCAAAGAAACAACAAAAAGTAACAATGTCATCCAGGCCATCGACGCGGCCTGGGCTCCGGCGTCCAGATTTCGGCCCAATGCAACATCGCTCATTTCGAACCATGTCTCTGGAGACCCAACAACAACAGCAGCGCGTCATTCGTAGGCGAACGATTGTCGATGGGTCTTTGACCCATGCATTAGAGCAAAGTAGTCTGAGTACTAGTAGCAGCAACAGCAACAGCAACAGTCAACAGAGCATTCAGCAAACGCGGTCGTTTTCCTTGATTGGCAACGAATTGAATAGGCTTCAGAGCAGTATCAGTAACAATAGCTACCGGAGCACCAGCGCAAGTGGCATCAATATTGGTCAACCAACTCTAAGTCTTGCCAGCAATGGACCAAACAGTGAGGATATCCATGACCAGCCTCACACAGATCTCACATGGGGGATTACCACCGCCTCGGTGACCTCCACTATACCCGGGTCAGTGACGATGACTGGACAAGCACCCACTATGGATGACACCTTACAGGTAACCAACCACCAGCTTTCCAAATATTTTGTTTACATCATTCTTGTACTTGGAAAGAAAGAAAATACGGAATAAGAGTTACTGACATTTGAGACACTATGAACCTTGGGCGGATAATATCATCATAGGACCCATTCGCTCCAACAGGGTCAGCACCGGCGACCCCACGGAGAAGCCTCCCAAGGACACCGCGTCGTCGATCTCAAACACCCGGCAATACCACCCCTCGGAGGTCCTCATTACGCGCCATGGCTGAGTCAAGCGAGTTGATGCGGCGACGATCCATTGTTGAGTCTCAGAGGCAGGTCAAGATTTCGCGTGACAAGCACTCGCCTATGAACATTATTCGCATGCTAACTAGAGGTATGACGGAAGATCTGGATCAGTATACTGGACGTAGGATCCATGAAAAGCGGGGGGGGGAACTGTTATTTTCTTGAAGATAGAGTATTGACTTTCCACCTCACGATCTCACTTATCTGACTATGTGATTTACCTTAGTACCTGGATTTGTGCCTGCTCCACGCCCTTCTTCTGGTCGTGGTCCGATTCCTGGAAGCGAAAACTGGCGCAAACTTACTCCAAAATCAGCAAAGACGCGTAATTTCCCATTGGGAGACGGAGAAGTTGATATTCGACCACCTGGAGAGGAGTCATCACGCTCATCATCAGCAGTTAAAAACAGGCTTTCCAACCCATTCTTAGCAACAGATCAACAGGATGGCGAGGGTGGTGACGTGAGAGATGATTTGCGACATAGAGACTTGACTGACGTATCCATGGAGTACAAGTTGGGCAGTGGTGGAGATGACGAAACCAATCGTCGGGGCGACGAAGGGTTCGAGGCTGGTGATGCGCTTGACGATCGCTATCTAGTTTCCACTCCAGGACTGAACGCGACAGAAGAAGGCGAGGCTGTGGCTGAAGATCCGTTTGACATGCAGATGGAAGAATCGCGTCGAGAACGTTCGCTTCTCGTTTCTGAGGGCGATCAGACGGGTGAGATGTCAATTGGCCGATTGAGCCAAATCCTTGGTGAAAAGGCCGTCCTTAATGAAGAGGAAGCCGATAGTCAGATTCCACTGGATCAAGATATGGAGGGTGAGAGAAATATGCATGATCAAGCTCTACAAGGTTATGATCAACAAGGTCAAGAGGAAGAAGCCGCGTTCCCAGAGGATGGAGCCGAATGGAATGATATTCCAGAAGGTGCAGACGTTCAGGGGGATACTGCAATCAGTGAGGTTGAAGCCAACTCTGGTGAGATTGCAGAAGTGTCTGGTGAAGAACAGAGGATGGAGGCGCAGTCAGAGGAGTACCCTCAGGCCGAGGGTGAAGAGCCCCAGGATCAGAATGAAGATGAATCTGGATGGCAGGATGTAGAAGAGCAAGAAGGCAATCATAACAGACGTGACAATCAAACGCTGTTCTTGGATGATCTGCCGAGCGAACTTGGTATGCTCTCTAACGGCCAGTTCTTACCTGTTGACGCGCCCAAGGGAAAGAAGAACGTTCGCATGTCCAAGAATGGATTACCCGTACCATCTTTGCCAGCATCTCTTCAAAGACAGCTTGTGCATACTTTTGCACGAACCAAAATGTCACGAGAAGCCATGGAGGAGATTACAGAAGCGTAAGTGATTTTTTAAAGTGATCGTTTTACGATATCACGTCACATTTAAAATTTGAAACATGATTTTGCCAACTGATGGTTCCTTCGACGTTCTCTCTCTTACATTTTTAGATCTCATTTATTTTTTGAGCAAGTATCAGGCGACTTGGCTGCCTATGCCGCTCATGCTGGCCGACGAACAATAGATGACTCGGATGTAGAGTGTTTGATGCGGAGGTAAATTTTTATTTAGAACTGATATGTAGTTGTTGATTTTCTTTTCTTTCTTTCTTTCTGTTAACATTGACTGACATTTGTTACAACGCACATTTTACTAGGCTTCGTCTTACCAATAGTAAGGTATCATTGGAGTCACTGCTACATCGGTACCTCCCGCGTGAACTACGAGATCTAGTGCTCTACCCAAAAGAGCTTCGACCACCTGGTCAGCGGTAGAGACATATTCGTGCCATAATCTCCAAAGCACATCTCAACTTTCCCGACTCTTGTTTTAATCCTTCTTCACTTTGGTTTATTGTAGTACCAATTTTGTTCTCCCCTCACAATGTACACTAGCTATCGGACAAATATAATAATGCGGTATTTGATTGTGTTTGGCCACGAGGTTTTAACGAAATCTTTTCATTAGCATGAACCTTGCGCCAACAAAAAAAATGCAAGGAATAAGAGTGAGAAGGGAAGAAAGGAGAGTGAGAAGAGGAATAATAGAAGAAAGAAGATAAAAAAATACACTAGTTGATAAAGTTGCCCGACTCATCGACGACAAGCTTTGCACTTCGCTTCGAGTCCAAGAAAAGCAGTGCAGTCTCTTCAACATCACTCTTCACAATCTCGTCACGGCCATTAATCTTGGCCAAGATATTGCTTGGAGCCAAGAGCTGAATGGCGTAGCGCAGCGAAGTTTGCAGTCCCGTCTCTGCCAAGTGAGCGAGAGCATCTTCGGCCACATTCAAGCCCTCTGTCTTGGCGCGGATGGTGATGATGACGCGAATCTCCTCAAGAGTGTAGGGTAGCGTACGAATAATCAACAGACGGTCGAGCAAGTCAACAGGGATACCGTGTGGTGACATAATGTCCTCCGTGCCGCGGATCGAGCACATGCCACGGTTGGTGGCAAAAACGACAATTGGCGACAGTGTCGACTCCAGTGCGCGGTTGAGATATGTGAAGCACTCGATATCCAGCATGTGCACCTAATACATATTATATCACGACAATGGTTAATTTACCTTTTTCGTTTCCTTACTAGTGATATATTCAAGATTGCGCGACAACAAAGTAGAACCTTACCTCGTCAATGAACAATACACCGGGCACAAGCTCGGCAATGCCCTGGTCAATATATTTGTTGACGACTTTGTTGATTTCCTTGCGAAGCTTGTCTGTAATTTCTGTCTTCTTGGGCTTCATGAACTGGCCCATCATGGACATGACGTCTTGTCCACCCTGTGGTCGAGCATTGGCGACATCGAGGTCATGCAGTGTAACGTCTTGGACGAGCTCCTTCTTCTTGTGGACCTCACCCTTGGGGAGAGGAACATATTCTTCGGCCTCGAGGTCAAACTCGGTAGCATAGGCATCAGAACGGCCAACACGCTTAACAGCGCCCGTGTTGGCTTCAATGTAGATGACGTCGCCGACGGTGACCTTTTCCTTCTGGATGCTCTCGTAGATAGAGGGGTCCAGCTTGAGCTGCTTGGTACCCTTGACGGTCTTGAGGCCAATGAGAACGTGCGAGATGGTCTTTCCATAGCCTCCTAGTGGGTTCTCTGTCTCTTCAGGTGTCAATTCTGTAATCTCGCCCTCATAAACCTCCTTGGTCTCCTTTATCCTCAGACCAATGGCGCGACGGAAGTTTTCCATGAGGACTTCAGTCTTCTTGATCTCGCTCGAGTAAACCTCACTGCCGACCATTGGGCAGAAAGGTACCTTGGGACCGAGCTCCTGAGAGATTGCGAGTGCGATGGCGGTCTTACCCGTGCCGGGGGCACCAGCAAACAAGAGTGCGCGGCCAGACATCTTTTTGGACTTGATCAGATCGACAACAACACCGCACGCCTCACGCGCCTGCTCCTGGCCGACAAAACCAGCAGCAATGGGTTCAGCATATCCATCCTCCCGCAGACCAAGGCCCTAGTTGACATTATAGATATATAAAAGAGCAAGGGAAAGTTGGGACACAGTGTCAGTACACAATAATGCAATGGTCACTATTGTAATGGCATGATCTCGAAAAGTCCAAATGTTGATTGCTGAAAAAATGAATGAACAACTTGCCTTGATGTGCGAGTGTGTTGCAATGCGCTGTTCCCGCGAGTTCTTGACTTCTGCGATTCTCATGGTGTCTGCTGTAGTTGTTGTCTTTGAAAGAGGGGGATGCAATGCCGCGAACAATGACAGAGAATGTGGATTGACAGTCTGTTGTGAGTTTCAGCACTTTTTTTGTGTGTGCATATATGGCTCTATCGACAGACTCGCAAAGTTGAAAAGTTGTGCAAAAAAAGCAGTCCGTAATGAAAGTCCCTATGTTTTCAGCCCTAGCAAAACCCTCTGTCAAAACTCTGTGGGAGTGTGTGTTTTTTTGTTGGTCGCGTTTGCAGGCAACTCATTTCTCCCTTGCTCTTTCCCTCTCTCTCCCTATCCCTTCTCGTCCCCCACTATCTATCTTTCGTGTCTCCACACTTCCATCATAATCCAAACACTCTCTGCTTTCTTTTGTAAAATTGGCGCGCACGACTCAATTCCCTTTGCTTGTCCGTTTCTTTGGCTCTCTCAATGTCCAAAATCGCGGGCTTGGAGCAGTTGCTGTCAGCCGCTGGCTCAGCTGTCACTGCTGCCCGTCAGTCATCTAGTACTTGCGACCAGCTGCGACGCATTCCGTCTGCCAGTGACCTCTCCGAGCATTTGCGCGAACGCCTCAAACAACAACAGCTGCAAGAGCTGCAAGAGCTGCAGCGCCAGCATCTCCAACAAGTCACTCTACATCGCCAAATGCTGCTCCAGTACCAACAGGAACAGCTTATTCAAGAGCGACAAGCGCGTCTCCTTAATGAACAAAAGCGTCTCCAGATTGCCCAGGCGGCCTTAACCCAGTACACTGATGCGGACGGGGACGACGAAGACGATGGAGACGATGATGCTGCAACTGAGGAAGACGAAGACCCACGCAGTGCGTTACATCGTACCCCGACTCCCACACCGACCACTTTGAAACAACCACAACGACAACAACAACAGCAACAGCGACCGTCACTACCCACATCCACTCTAGCACGCTCCCAACAACAGCAACAAATACAACATAGACCTTCTCCTACCCCACCTCCACATTCAGATACTACATCATGGAAAAATGGTGCATCTCTGGCCCCTACGCCGTTCCAGAAGAGCTCCCCTAATGAGCAACGCCTGTTACAACCCCGGCCACAATCGGCGCAATATCACATATCTAGTAATTCAGAGAGTCAACCATCCTCCAGCAAGGTATCATCAAGCTCTACCACGCTACTGCTCAACAGAATCATCCATAACCAGCAATATGAACAGCGGCAACAACAACGCAACAACAGTAGCAATAGCAATGGTTCCTTGGACCAGAGTGGCTCTGAGAATCACTCGCGTGGCAAGCAGTCTTCCAAGCGGAAGGACAAGCTTCCTCCATTGCCACTGCCTTTACCTCTCCCTGCCAATATGGACGGTCTTCCAGATTTCGAAAACATCCCTGCCAGTGGTAGTGGCAAAAAGCCCAAACGTCGATATCGAAAGACCATCCTTCGCCAACAAGCCCAGTGGCTCGCAGCTCAGATCAATGCAGAGAACGAGCGACGAGATGCCGAAGGCAAACGGCGGATCCTCAACCATCTGCGGTTTGCGGAGGTAATCTACCCTTGATACACTCCTCCCCTTTCCTTCCTTTCCTTCCTCTAGAATGAGGATACCATCCTACCCCGTTCTCTCCTACTAGGCGATCTTTCATATTCTGTTCGTCCCCCCCCTTCTCTTTCGCAGTGAAGGTGGCCGTAACACATGGACCTCCAGTGTCAACCTAACTTTTCCCCCCAGCTCGCGCGCATTTTGTTTTTCACTAATGAAACATCATTCTAATCCGCATACTTTTCTTATCATGCCATAATTATAGCATTCGAGGAAACTCCGGACGCGCCTGGAATTTGCCCAATATAAGCTAGACCACGAGCTACATGAACAACCCATTCATATCGCGGAGGAACTGTTAGAAGAAGAGCTGGAGGACCTCAAATTACTTCGTCGCGCGCAGTCGGACAGCGATGATTATGCAGCAAACCAGCCACGTAGTCCGAGCGCAGGTCGCACAGGGTTAGGACGAAGGCGTACTACGGCACCCACAATGGCTGTGTCGGGTCCAAAGGGTGAGGCAACCGAGTCTGATACAGATGATGCGACAGCCTTGAAGAAGGAAAAGCCATTGACGCAAAGGATTACCACTGAGACGGCGAGACAACCTCCATCGTCGCAGCCAAGGGGTGTCCGGTATTACAAAGCGGTGGTCACTGATCAAGGGCGACAAATCGTGCGAGTCGAACAGCCTACTAAACGGCCTGTTGGTCAGGACAGTGAGGCGCCATCAACGCACTCTCTTCAAAGAACCCCAAGCAACTCCACAAAGCCTGATTTAAAGACGCAGGCTCTGAAGAAGAGGAGCGAGGACAAGGCATTGGTGGACTTGGCTAATCTACCGCACGCACAGGAAGCATTGAGGGCGCAACAGGAGCGGGCACTTAAGGAGCTTCAAAGGCGTCAACAGGAGCAACTCGAGGAGCTTAAACGCATCCAACAGCAGCAACAAGAGGAGTTGATTCGGGTCATGGCTGAAACTGCTGCTGCATTGGAGGCGACTATAAAGAAACGATCAGAGCTTGGACAAGTGGTTACAGACATGAAATTGGCGACTAACCAACAAAAGTCGCATGTGAGTTCGTCCACTTCCCAGGACAAGGAGAACATCCAACCACCATCACAAGGAACGCCAACATCAATATCAAACTCTCTCAATATTGTACGCTCCACTCAGCCCCTGAAGGCTTTAGAGGTTAATCACCAACGATTGGGGGTCACTCGTACGGTGACCTCGTCGTCTCAGTCAGAGTTCCGACGAAATCAACATAATGGCCGTGATTCGTCTGTGCAGGAATCTCATCCTCGATTGCCTCTCACACCGTCAAAAAGCGTTTCCCGCCAGAATTCCGGTTTGGAGGCATCACCAATCTCATCACGGTCATCACTGTCTACTAGTAGCACACATACGATGAAACACCAGCTCCAAGCGCTTCAATCGCCTCAGCAGCAGCAACAACAACAACAAATCAGGTCAGCTTCACGACCAACCCCAATTCGTGGGCTGGAAGATGATCGTGTAACGAGCAAGCAGATGGATGCAGACTTGGGTCGTCAGGCAGTTTTCAACTCTCGGACATCATCGTCTTCATCGTCTTCATCATTAGTGCCGTGTGGTACGAATATTCAGGAGACAAGAGGCCAAAACCTTACGACAACAACGATGACTCCAAAGAAAAAGAAACCACTTAACCCAATCCAAAAAACTAGTAGTACAGAAAACATCTTGGCAAGCGTCCGCCACTCGCATCTCCACCGCACATCCTCAGCATCCTCGTCAACAGGCTACGTCCGAGAGACAACAACTGCTTCACATATCCAGAGCAGCAGTAGCAGTAAGCGTAGCGCATCTGCAGTCGAGGACAAAGAGAATGCCGAGCCGCAATTGGATTCTTCCCGCTCTACGTCAAGTCTGCCACCCTTGTATTCATCTCAAAAGAGTCAGAAGCATGTATCCTCACATCAGGAAGTGAAGCAAGTCAAACGCAGCAAGAAGACTTTGACGTCTGATACGCCCAGCGCCAGCAGTGTGACCTCCTCACTTTCAGCTCTTGTACCGGCCTCGACATCGTTCGCCAGCACAGCCAAAATCTCAGCCACCATCTCTGAAGTAACGGTGTCGGCAACGGCGACTACTATCCCCGCATTATCAAACAATGCTGTGTCAACTCGCACTCAGTCGCCAGCACCTGTACTAGCACCACTTACACTCTTGGACACGCCATCTACAACCATCGATGAAAAGCCGAGTGTCAACCTTATGACGTGTTTTGATCAGTGGACATCAGATCTCGGCAATGATGAGTTTGCTTTTAGCCTGGCAAATGGTCCAGTCCACAGTAAGGGCAGTACGGGCGAGGAAGCACCCTCATCTCAGACCACCATTGCTACATCATTAGCCTTGGACTTGAATCCATCCCCAGCGGCACTTTCGGCCACCGCCAGCCTGACGCCTCTCACAAGCACAGTGGGCCTGGCCCCGACTCCAGGGACGACAGCCTTGGATATCACAGATCTGGCCGATTTGGCCGATTTGACGGACCTGGCGGAGCTGACAGATGATGCAATGTCATCGTCTTTGGGACTGGGTGCTGATGTGAGTAGTCAGCTCATGGCCTCGTTGTCATCTCCATCGGCGGTGGCGCCGTCTATGCCGCGCAAGTTTACGAGCGAGGACACCATTGAACTTGAAGATTCTGAACTGGACCAACTGCTATATTCAGAGGTGGGCGAGGACTTTTCGACGTTCAGCCATGCCTTTGGAGCCAGCGCTGGTAGCGGTATAGGTGTTGGCCTGGAGCCCTCGGCTTCATTGTTGACCGACAGCACAGAGCAATATGACTGGTGTTCGACGGATTTGGGTCTAACAACAAATGGTGCCAGAGAACCTCGTGTGGCTGGCTTGGAGGATACAGAGAGTCTCTTGCCATCGGAGGCGTTTTCCGCGCTCTTGTCGACGGATCCGGTTATGTCATCACCAGGAGAGTTGCTACAGCCACTGGATCTTGATCTGGATTTTAACCTCCACTTGATGAGTAGTCAGAGTGGTCTGCATCCGGCTTCACAGACTGACGATGTGGACGGATTGGAGGACCAGGTACTGATGGGCGGAGGCGACGGAAGTGAAATTGGAAGCCGAGCCACCACTCCTGCAGCGAAGAACGCCACTGCTATTGCTGCCATGGCTCCTGCCTCGGGAGCAACAGCTGCTGCTACAACACTGACACTGTCACGGACTGCGACGCCTGTACTAGACTCGACAGCTTCAACGCTGTCGTCAGGCTTGTCCGAATTTTCGGGCGGCGCAACTCTGTCAGGATTAGTGCCACCAACACCGGAGGATACTGTACATGCAGGAAAGGGTATGTCGATACTGGGCCACAATGGCAGCGACATGTATACACCGATGGGGCTCGACGGTCAAACATTGGATCAACAACATCAGCAAGTTCTCTTTAGTGCAGCGTCCAATAACAGATCCAAGAATCCAAGTAGCCATGGCCGCCCGTCTACTGGGGCTACTGCTACCCCTGTTGCTGCTGCTACCTCTAGGTCAGTAGTGGAGGAGGGGGAGGATGCTGGGGAGGAAAGCGAGGATGATTTGCCGTCAGGATCGTTACTCAAAACTCCAACAAAGCGACCGTTGGGCAAGACGACATTGTCATCGCCCATGCCCCGAGTCTCATCATCGACCGTATCAGCGACCCAAATGATGATGTACTTGACGGACAGCCTGGCAGGCCAGAAGACAGCCAAGTCTCAGCATCAGCAGCAACAGATCCATCATTGGATTGATGCTTGGGGCTCCGAGCTGAGCGATGTGGGCGTTACTGCTGGATCAGATGATCAGCGTGGCGACGATGAGGAAGGGGATGATGTAGAAGAAGAAGAAGAGGAGGAGATGGATCGTGGGGTTGGAGGATATTATGGTCGGCCGTCTCAGGTGTATTTGTCACACGACGAAGAAGACGAGGAAGGATCCCACCGTTTTGTTCAAAGTGGCAAACCGGCATCGTTCTTGCTAAAGGTGCAGCAACAGCAGCAGCAGCATCGTCGCCATCAAAAGCAACAGCAACATGCCAAGACGAACTCAGCGACGTCCTATCGACGACGGGAGGAAGAGAACAGGACGGGATCTGACCATTTGGATCTTCACAAGTCGCTTCGTCAGTACTTTGATCAGCTTCCTGCATAGTGCTCTTTGTCTTTTTTTTATTCTTTTTTTGAGCTTCATATTTTGTATTATTTTCGTACCTCTCCCCTCTCGTCAAACCAATTCATTTTGTATTTTTTTCTTCATTGTTGTACTTCATACCCTCTTTGCAATAATACGCACAATATTTTTTTTAAAAAAATGGTAGTATCCATGTGTCGTGATTGATAAAAGTAATTCTGTATTCTGATAAAAAGAAAAAAGTCTAAAGATCCTTCAGGTATGAGACTTGTAAGAAGTCAAGTACTGATCCTTTCAGTAGGTATTCTCCTTGCTTTGACTTGCTGGCTCTTGTTATAATTCCTTCTTTAGAACAGCAAGCGGAAAGGATAGGCTGGATTCTTAAGACGGAAGAGCTGCATGAGGACACTGTACATGACAAGCAAGATGCTCATCCACAAGAAAACGGCGATCCGCTGGCGCGCTGGATTCTCCATTTTTGGCACACTGCTGACGAGTGAGATGACGGATCCACAAAGCACAGCATCTTATTTTGAAAAAAGTAAAGAAAAGGAAAAAAAATTAGTAGGAAGGCATCAAGTGTAATAAAAAATTAAGGTAAAAAAGAAATGGAAACAAAAACTTACAGATAACAGCAACAACCTGGGTTTCAAGACCAAGTTGATTCTGGAAGCCCTGTGCCATAAAAGCTGAACGGCCGTCTCGGCCAGGAAGAGTGTATGGAGGCTTACGGATATGATTCCACATGTGTCCGGAAATCATGACGAAGATGGTAAACTAGGACATAGGATAAATAATTTCAAAATGGTTAGAACACGAAATAAGCTATGCTAAACTTTGCATTTAGCATATGATAGGAGATATATGGCATCAACAGTTACAATAACAACAAAAAAAAAGCAAACATTGTTCACGTTCTTACCAGAGAGATGGCAGCCCAAATATACTTGCCCTTCAGAATGGTGCCTGCACGAGTGTACAACAGATGGGCGCAAGCCAAGCTACCAAGAAGGAAGAAAAGCTTGAGCGAAAAAGCAACGAAATCGAATGGTCGCACAACGCGAACTGGTATGCCGGCGCGCTGTGATAACCAGTTGGCAAAAGGCTCAGCTTGGAAGCCACTATAAAAGTATAAATACAAAGACAGTGTGAATATGGTGAATACGTGGTGTCGCGAATACTTGATATGGCATCTCCAAAAAAAAAGTATGAAACTGAAGTAGGCAACTTACTGCTTGCTAAAGTCGTAGCGCTCATGGACGGGCAAGCCTGAATTTGACTCAGTAGCGGGGAAGTAGAGAGCAGAAGGCGCAGACTGCATGCCAAACATGCGGAAGATTTCACGACCAGCAGTAAAGTCGAGAACGCCATAGTACAGCTTGGATTTGTCTTGCTGCTTGGACCAGCCCTTGGCAACCAAACGATACTCGGGGTCAAAGTTCCTAATTTTTCGTGTAAATGTATGTGTGTACGTGTGTTTGTTGTAGCGTTTTGATTTGATCGATTTGAAAAACAAGAGTTGCCAAGAGTTAGAACATAGAATGAAAAGTAAAAGGTAACTTCGCTGGCGCTGTATATTGTCACAACCCTGGAGAAGGCATGATGATGAGGGTCGTACTTGCATGGAACACAGTTGAACTCTGGACTCATGGCAGTGAAGAGGACCACCATCGAGTAATTGCGAGGATTGGCCAGGACCTCCTCAAAGATGTTTCCGCTCAGCTCGACAATGCCCTTGTTCTTTGCAGCCTTCTTCGACAGGCGATCGACCTTCAGCTGTAACACCTCGGCCGGGGTAGAGGCCTCGACGCGACTAGATGAAATGGTCAAGATGGCGACCAGCGCCACCAAAAAGAGTAACAATGCCCTCGACAGACCCATGCTGCTGAATTGGTGTTTCTGAGAGAGGGAGAGAAGGTGGAGAGTAAAGTGATGTCACAGATGAATGCACAGATGATGCAATGAATGTCGCGTCGCGAGACAGTGCATTCCCCTCCCCAGGGTGAGGGTCAAAGGCCCCTTAAGCATATTAGTCGCCACCAAAAAAAAAATAAAAACGACTTATTGCACAAGATGGAGAATACAATCTTTTAATACAATACAGATGAAAATGATAACGGTGTATATATATGATGAAGACAAAATAATAAAATGGGAAGGAGGGGCAAGAGGAGGTAAATCGAATTAGAATTTGGGACCACGCTTGCGTGCTGTGTATTTAGAGTCGTTGGCCGTCTTCTCGCCCTTGAGACGTGCCTGCTCCTTCTTCTTGAGCACCCAGTTCTTGTCCTTGAGCGGGCGGCGCTTATTAGAGCGAATACGGCCATCCTTCCGGCTGTATCAACAATAGTAAAATGAGAAAAATAAAAAAGTGTTAGTCATGTCGCTATGACATGCATTTGGAAGAGCATATCAATTCCCAAAGTTTCATTCATTCGTTTCACTTACTTCTTAGCGGTAAAGGTGACGCCCGTATCATCTGGCTCACCCATTTCATCCTCGCCCAGACCACGGGGCAGCTGCTGCTTGATGCCACCGACCTCCTGACCGGCAAACAGACACAGATAAAACTTTTTAGCCTTCTTCGAGTTTGGATAGTCGACGACCAGACCACCTTCGAAACCGCATCGCACAGCGACACCCATGATCAATTGGACTTGATCATCGTTCTCGGGGTAAAACTGAAAGACAGCGCGCGCACCTCTACGCAGGGCAGAGTACAAAGTCGAGAAGAATCGTTGCAGTCGCTGCTTAGGATGATGCGAGGCCTTGTCAGCATTGCACAACCATTGCAAGACCGAAATGGAAATGCATCCGTCAAATGTGCCTGGACGGAATGCAATACCTTGGCCAGCATCCTGCAAAAACAAGTCGCCCGTGGCCTCCTGCTCCAGCGCCACCTCCAACATTGCCGGTGCAATATCAAATCCGACCCAAACATGTCCAGCCTCCTCCAGGACCTCGCCCGACAGACCCGAGCCACATCCAACATCCAGAATATAACCCGAGAAATCCTCCGGAAGGTTCAGCAGCTCTAGGGCACGGCTTGCCATCTCGGCCTGGACAGCAGCGATACGTGAGCTATTAAAAAATAATGCATTTCAGGTAAGGTTTCATAGAAAGGAGTGAGTTCCAATGCTTGCATACATGGTATAAAGAAAAGCAATCGGTCCGTAGTTTCCATATCCACCCTGTTATTGTAAAAGTCCAGAGGGATTGGATTTGATAGCTTACTTTGAAGTATACTTCTTTGCCTCATCGCCGCCGTAAATCTACATGAGGAAGCATGAAATACAAACAAGGCATAAGTTGATCTGATCTTGGCCATGGATACAAAAACAAAAGCCGGGAACCTCTCATTTGCATGGACAATCCTGTAGCTAATAAACGTACGATCTCTGGTGGTGCCAAGTGCTCAGGGCGACTCATGGTGGATTACTAGTCTGAAGGTGCTAGGCAGGATTCAGTGAATGGCCACTTGAAAAAAAAGAAGCAAACAGCAAGTGAGATGCATGCCGTAAAAGCGAGTCACACAAGGTCCCAATTTTGTTAAAAGAGCTCCACCCTATTCTGCATTCGACATGACACTACCTTGGAACAGCAATGAGTACAGACCCGCCTTCGACTTGCATATGCGGGTCCGACCACGACTATGGCTTCATGGTACGGTTACAAAGTTCTCGTTTTCCACTTGCAAAGGGAATGTCCATGCCCTGAGACAACTCATACTTTATAACAACTTTTAACCTCAGCGCGATGGCTGATCCTTCTCAAAAATGATAGATATGCTGTGATGGGTGCGACGCGTGGATGCATGGCCCTTGTGTAAAGGTATGGCTCACTCCCTGCACTCGCGGTGCGCACAACTCGCTTGGGATTCGGTGATCGCCACCTCGTTGTTTTGTTCCTGGCACGCATGCATGCTGAACTGAGTTTTTTTTTCTATCACTATTTACATGATGGATGCGAGAGTAGGTCACCAAGAAGTTTGCGACAGGAATAGATGACTATTACTGTCCTAGATGTACCGCAGAGTCAGGACAAAGTATCAAAAATGGCACTCTATCGTTGGTTATCGACCACAATAAAAAGTCATCGCCACCATCGCCGACGATCTCTGTTGCTTCTTTGGCCATGACGAGGAATCAACAATCGCCCCTTTTAAGATTGAGCGACGAATTGCTGCTCTGGATTTTGGCCTTTGTCCGCTGCCACAAGTCCATCGCCAGGATATCGAGTGTCTGTCGTCAGCTTTGGCGCATAGCAAATGATCCTTTCCTGGTATGCATCTTCTCCATTTTCTCTGTTGCTGGTGCATGACACTTAATGCTGCGCATTCGCTAACGTTGATTCTCGCTATATGTATAGTGGAAGCATGTCACTCTTGAACACACAACGGCGCTACGGGCACAATGGGACAGCATCCTTTATCCAAGAATGATGGCGAGCAACTTATATGAACTCAACCTGCTTGGAGAAGTACCCAGCCGCGTAATGATTGATCGCCTCCGTTTGGTCGATTTTGAGGGGCTACGGATTCTACGCCTTGAAGATTGTCGGGTCTTTACTGTCTATCGATTAGCATCGACTCTCCCGCAGCTCAAGGTTCTGGTCGCCAAGGATATCAGGACTACCAACGACTATTGGGACTGGCGGCCGTTTGCGGTACTGAACAACCTTGAGGAGCTCATGCTTTGGCGGAAGCAGGACCAGGAGCCACGCTTCTTTAGTCTCGATGCTGGAAGAGACCTGCTGGATGGCTCAGAAGGACTCTTCCTCTCCCGTCATCATAGTATCCTGGACGGCGTCGAAGATATTTATCCGATCATGGAAGGTCCAGATGCATGGGGTGGATATGTAAGTCTATCGGCTGCTCTCTCGGACCCAATGCATGCTGAAGACGACGACGATGATGATGACGACAACCATGAAAATGGTCTGGAGGATGGAGGGCCAGAAGCAGTTCCAAGCAATGGTGATACTGTGGGCAATAGTAGCACGGAGTCAAGCACACCAAGCGAGATGTCGCCGACAGTGGCTCAGCTCACGGCCAACTTTGCATCACGGCGGCCGTTCCTCCCGAGACTTCGGCGGTTAGCACTAGTCAACATCCCGAGCCCGACGACACACTTGGGTACGGACAAACCGGTGCGGCGTCTGATTGCACATGCATCCACCTATCTATATTGGCACGACCATAACCTACTCTTTCCGGTACTGAAGACCGATTACTCGTATTTACGTCATCTTATACTGGTCGAGCCGTGCGAGTCTGCTTGGAGCGAGGGCATTGTTCGAGACCACGCTACGGCTTTCAGTATGATGAGGCGCCTAGAGTCGCTAACACTGATCCACCCAGCCATCCGCCGTCCGTATTTGATTCCGATCCTCGAAGCATTACTCCAGCTACCTGCCCTCAAGGCTTTGTTCCTGGCCGCGACCGAGGACACGGATTGCATCGAATTCATTATTGACTATCTCTTACATCACCAGTCAACGGCAGCAATGATGAGGGCCGAATCTACATCTTCAGATACTTCTACTTCGAATACTCCGTCTCCCTCAGCGCCGTCTTCTCGGGCTTCCTCACCGATACCAGGTGCCTCACCGGAAACCTCGACCACCTCCTCCACCACATCAGCCTATTCAACGACCAGATGGCAAGGACGCATCGACATTGCTATCCAGGATGATCTGGGAGCCAATCCAAAACGGCGCGACTGGCGCCAGAAGGTACTGGACAATGTCTACCCTGGTTTAGATTTGCGTATTGACTTTTTCAGATCTGAGTGGGAGGACGAAGACGCTGGCATCAAGCGGTTGTGTCTCCAAGCATGGGAACGAACACGAAGCTTGTGAATGAAATAAGACAATATTTTTATTCTTTTTTCGTGAGCCTTTTACTTTTTTTTATCTAATCTCCCAAATCCTCCACGTTACCCAGGGAACCAGCCATTGTACATTTTTTCATCATATTCATCCCTGCTTGCGTTCTCCATTCTATGTACCATACCATAGCTTATACAATGAAATATATGTGTTGATCTTGTTCTGCATTCGATGTTCGCTAACGATTTTCGAGAAGCTGAATTTTTTTCATGGGGCATTATTGTGGCCAAAAACAATATTGTATCACAACACCGCCGTGGTCAAATCTCGTCTCTTCACAACAAATAGTTTGTTCGAGATGGTCGCGATGGATAGATGACCACCAAAGTATGGGATTATATTTGTACAATACTTGAACATGATGACCCAAAGCCTTTTATCCAAAATTTCGTAATTACCTTTGGCATTTAGTTCTGGCCAACAGCTATAGCATCAAGACAAGAGGATTAGACATGTCATTGAAAAAGCGCGAAGAATGGAGCTGCGGCTATCCAGGACGATCAGTCAATCAAGAGAGGTCTCACACTAAAACGCTTTCATGGTACGTGGCGTCTTTAATGTTTATCTTGTCGAAATAAGTGTATTAACTCATGGATAGCATCTATATGATTACTCGCGATGAAAGCAAGAAATACGAAAACAACGGACGAAGCGCAGGGGAGAGGAGGGGATAAGGAGATGGATGATTCGAGTAGAACGCTTCTCGCCCTTTTGGCCTGACAAGTATTTTTATTTGGTGAAGCTCCAAAGACGATCCAATTCGTCCTTTTGGATTCAAGAATGGTATTAAAATTCTGGTTCTGGCTACCATCACGTTATCTTTTTTTTAAAAAAAAAAGATATCATATTCTCGAAAGATGTACAGCACAAAACGGCTAAAGGACAGCATCAGAGTACACACACTCTATTTTCCAATCAAATGAGAATTGATTTTAGTGTCGCAAAATATCTTGTACGCTCTGCGATCGGCTCAGATTGGGGGCGTGGTAAAAAATTTGCATTGATGTCCAGATTTGGATGTGTCAGCCCTAACATATCGTAATAGTCTACCTTCCCCTTCCCCCTCCTCCCCCGCCCTCTTCCTCTGCTCTACCCCTTTTTTCTTTTTCTTTCCATTCTCCCTCTAAAATTCAAGCTGCTTGTCAACAAGAAGAAAGCAGTGTTTCATTAAGAAAAAATCGATTGAAGAAGAGGAGAAGAAGGAAAAGAGGAAGTTTGGGCGTGGGCGCTCAGTCAGAGGCAAGAATGGTCAAAGTTCTCCGAGACTGTGGAGAAAGATTTCTGGCGGACAGTACCTCCGGAGCTGAGAATAAATCATGCCAGGCATGGCATAAATTATAGTCAAAAAGACATTGACATATCAGGGCCGTGGCAATGAGAAGAGGAGTTATTCAAGTTTTGCGGATAGTAGCATCCAGACTCTAATGATGGTAAAACACCATGGCGGTGGTAATGCTAATCGGCTGAGGGGAAGAGGGAAGAAGAGACGAGAGGAGATGAGGGAGTGTCATTGATGCAAAAGGCAGGCTGCATTCACTGAATATCATAGGCTCTGCGGAATCCCTGTATGTTTTGCCTACAACAATACTTTTTTGGGGTGGAGTTTGGCATGAAAGTATACGGAAGAGCGAGGAGAGAGGAGGAGGAGAAAGATGAGGAGGGGAAGGAGGAGGGAGGATGAGGGTGCGTGACAAGTATGTGTAAGGCAGAGGCATGGGGTCAAGCAGACGAAAACGCAGCCCAGGGGTGTAGCTCTTTTGTTGAAGGACCTCGTACAGTTATTCTCAATTCATTCACGCGTTTATAATCGAGTGCTTATATTCGAAAAATTCGTAACTCATTTCTTTTGTGTAACAATCGAGGTTCGTGTGGCACCTTGACGTTCTTTGTCCAACCAATCCCCAGCAGTCATAACGTTCTTGTCCAATGAATGAATGAACGCCAACATGGTATTGCGCTCTTGCCTAGGGCTACAACAACAAAGTTTAGGCACTTCATCGCCGTGGGACATTTGACAGCAAGAATAGGAAAAAACAGTGTGAGAAACAAGAGAGCGAGGCCCGAATCTGAAAGTCTCTGAAGGAGGGGTGAGGATGTCGCTACTTAAAGTGAGAGACAAAGAGTGGAGAACAAAGGGGGATCGACATGAGACTTTACGAGTTGGGGTTGGGGAAGTGAGTGAGAAGGGAGAGGGATATTGATGTTGATGGGGAGGTCACTTGACTTTTGGGTAAAGTGCTTTGGCCAGTTTTCGATGCTTGCTGCTGTCGTTTCAATCCGCCCGTCCATTTTTTGCCTGTCCAATCTGGAAAGAGCGCCTCTCGCACTCATATTCCTTTCACTCTTCATACCCAAATCAAAAACCAAGAAAAAACAGATAAAAGGGCCTTCCACCAGCTCCTCATCTTCTTGTTTTCTTTGTTCCATACTGAAGCTCGTCAATACCTCCTTCTCTTCCAACCCAACAAGAAAAATCTACCTCACTACTTGCCCACATCCTTAAACCTCCTGTAACCTCTCGCTCTGAAAATTTGTATCTAACCTGCTATGCGTCCCACTGTTCCTGCTCTGAACCGTTCTCTGCTCGCCTCTGCTGGCCGACTGGCTGTCCAGCGTATGGCGATCCGCCAGGCTCCTGCTGCCTTGGCTACCTCGATCCGTCTGCATCATCAGACACAGTCCTACTCGACCTCGACCTCGTCTTCGTCCACATCCCGTAACTTCCACAGCACAGGGTCCAACAACCAAGCTCGCGAGGTGCAAGACTTCCCTATCCTCTACGATCCCGTGCCTGACAACCATAACCTCCCCAGCTTCATGGTCGGCACCAAGAACGGCTTCCTCCCTCGTCAGGTAAGGAACCACCATAAATCATTTGCTGTGGCAATTACTACGGCGCTATCCATGTGTAGTCTGATCATACTACAAAATGTGTGCATCACGTTGTATGATCGTGATGTCGTCGAAACGACAGGAAACACATGGCCTTCCAATCTCCGAAAACCTCTTATTGATGTTGTTGTTTGCACCTAATGTTATTAAATTATTATAGGATCCTTTGGAGCGTTTGCCCGATGAGTACAAGGAACTGGAGGAGCTTTTGCAAAAGATGACCCTCACCTTGCCGGACGGCTCTCCTGGCCTCTTGGCGCAGGGAAAGTTTGGCGAGGCTTGCAAGAACTTGCCACAGTATGACTTGTCCCAAGTGACCGATAGTGAGGTCCTCTCAGGTATGTCACTTCTAACACGGCGAAGAAAAAATTTTTTTCAAACCACTTTTACGCATGGCCGCAGCGTAGCGTGGCAAAAAGAGAGATGCTCTTGTAGGACAATAGCACTAGTGCCATGGTGGTCACAGTCAAAGACGTTTAGTGCATCTTGGAAATCGTCGATCCTTTCATTTTTTTTGGGGGGGGGGAAGAAATAAAGGAGGCGAGGATTTAGACTATTAACAACCTTTTCTCTCTCTTTTCCCTCTTTTTTTCATAATACCAGCTCTCTACAGAGACTACACGTTCTTGGCCTCGGCTTATCTCCTGGAGCCATGCGACATCAACTTCCGCAAGACGGGTGATTATGGTCTTGGACGGCAGGTGCTGCCCAAGAACATTGCAGTGCCACTGTGTCAAGTGGCAGACAAGATCGGTGCCAAGCCTTTCATGGAGTATGCACTGTCCTATGCGCTGTACAACTACCGGAGAGTGGACAAGTCCAAGGGCCTAGTGTGGGGCAATCTGGAACTTATCCGAGCCTTCTCGGGCGATCCCTCCGAGAAGGGCTTCATCATCTCTCACGTTACCATGGTGGCGCACTCGGGCGATCTGGTCTCCAATACTCTCAAAACTCTCGAGGCTGCCACGGTGAACGACCGCGCACAATTCAACCGGGCCTTATCGAGCGTAGTACGCACGTATGAGGCAATCAACCAAGAGATGGACACAATGTGGGCTCGGTCGCTGCCAGCTGATTACCTCAAGTTCCGCACATTCATCATGGGCACGAAGAACCAGCCCATGTTCCCGAACGGTGTCATCTACGAGGGCTGTTGGGACGAACCTGTCTTCTTCCGTGGCGAGTCTGGCGCAAACGACTCAATGGTGCCCATGGGTGACAACCTGTTGCAGCTGACCGAGAACATGCCCGCGAACCCACTCACGGCTGTGCTGCGCGACTTCCGAACCTACCGTCCTTCCAACCATGCTCAATTCCTTGAGTGGGTCGAGAAGCGTGCTCGCCAAGTGAATGTCCGTAAGTTTGCCGAGGCGGATCCCAACTCGGCCATCATCTACCTGGCCGCTGTTGATCAGATCCGTAACTTCCGCAACCGCCACTGGAACTTCACCAAGGAGTACATCATCAAGTACACAACTCATCCAGTCGCTACTGGTGGCTCTCCCATTGTCACCTGGCTTCCAAACCAGCTCGCCACCGTCCTTCGCACCATGGAGGAAGTTGGCGCCAAGGTCGATCGTTCCCGTCTCACCCCTGAAAACAAGGAGCTTGCTGATGTTCTCTACAAGCGCGCCAGCGTTCAAGCCCGTGTTCTTGAACGCGAGGTTGCTGAGCTGCGCAAGCAGTTCCCCAACCAGGACCGCACTTGAGAGAGATCTTCACCTCTTTCTCCATTTATTCTTTCCTCCACTCCCTTCTTCCTGCATATCGGAAACTGACAGAGTTTTCGTTGCTCGGTCAACATCAGCATGTTCGCACACACTGTTCTAAGCATGATAGAAAAATTACCCCACTCTTTTTTTACACTTAAAAAATCAAAATAAAAAATACCATTGTACAGTTTTATGTTAAGTTCATTGACTATTTTGCAACAAAATTTACAACAAAGAGCGCTAAATCATTCTAGACTCCAAAAAAATACTTCCCTATTTACAAGTTGCTAGTATCCAAGACATTGCCAGAATTGTATTGAACAGAGGGGAATAAAAAAAAAGAAAGTTCCTTTTCCTTCCCCCTCACTTTTGTTGTTCTGGACGTTGGTCTGCATTGGTCATGACACCAGTACCACTGGTACCACCAGCAACAGGTGTCGTTGTCACAGGATGCCCAGCCATGTTGACACCCAAGCGGGCCAGAACGGGGTCCTCCGAAGCAACGGGTCCAACCCAATCGGGGTCTCGCGAGTGGTAACCGAGCTTTTCCGGGTGGTTCAGCAGCAGGCCCTTGTACACCTCCGGGTTGCTCGCGGCTTCATGTAGCAGCATTGACCGGCGGTGCGCTTGGCCGGCTTGGGGTGCCGACGCAAGCAGGTCTTGTACGCCATAGCCTGGTGTTGTTCCTGTTGTTGCGGCGGTTATTGTTGGCTTTGTAGAAGCACCATTGTTGTGGTTGTTGTTAGAGCTGTGGTTGATGGGCGGCGATGTAGACGTCTTCAGTCCCGAGTAGTACACGTTCTGATCACCCGTCTCATCACTTCCGCCACCAAAAGCTGCTCGAGCAGCTGTTTGTTTGTCCTGGTCAGTGAGCTCATGCGAATGACGGCGAGTATGCGTAGACGTACGGGTAGGAGCACCACCACCAGCGTCCTTTTTAGGCGACGCTGCTGCTGCCGCCGCCGACTCTTCACCAAACAGGATGCTGGAATCCTTGGAGGACTCGATGGTTGAGCCTGGGCCATGGTGAGTGATCTTGTCAAGGACGACATCCTTGATGAGTCCGGCAGCCTCTAGAACCGAGCCAACAAGACCGGCCTTTTCCGGCGACAGCTCGTGTGACCAGCGCCGGTCACCGGATCCTCCCTGCACCAGCGTGCTGGATTGTTGTTGCTGTTGGTGTAGCTGCTGGTGTTGGTGATGCTGCTGTGCGACCGAGGGTGGATACAAGGAAGGAGGAGATATGGCACCAGCCATCATATCGTCCTCTCCAGGGATCGGCACATCCGCCGATTCGTAGAGAATTGAGCTCTTGGATAAATGGCGTGGGTGGTGGCTGGCAGGGTGTGGAGCCCCTCCTATTACTCCGTGTACCGGTTTGAAACCCCCAGGCATGACTGGGAACATGGTACCACCTGTCCAAGCCGACGCCTGTTGTTGCTGTTGTCCTGCTCCACCGGCTTCTGTTGCAGCGCCGTTCGAAGTAATCGTACTTGGTTGGACATCAGCTACGCTCTTGAGCGAGGCATGATGTACATCTGCCAGCCGCTCCTGGAAACCTGGTGCAAGAATGGGCAACACAGATGGCTTATCGTGCTCATGCTTCATCCACTCTTCTCTGAGGTCGTCTGCAAGCTGCTCTGCCGCTGCCGACCGCTGGGTTGGGTGCACATGGTTCGAGCTCTTGCTCTGCAGCGGCTGCCACCCTTCGCCTGTCAGTGCTGCTGGCCCTATGCGGGGAGGCGTAATGGCTCTTTTCACCTGAGTTGCTGGTGTTGTTGTAGTGGTAGCTGTAGTTGTTGTTGTTGCTGGCTTTGACTCGGTGCTACTGGAAGCCGATGACGATACTGGTGGTATTGTGGTATGCGGGTGAGGAGTCACTGGTGAAGCCTTGGGACTGGAGGAAGAGGAGGTGGCAGTAAAAGTAGCGGTTGGTGAGGTCGAGGTTGGGGAAGAGTCTGTAGAGCCTTTTGGGGTGTCGTTGCTCTGCACGTTGGCTTCAAGCAGAACCTGGTCCAAGACCGCGGATCCGCCAAAGGACAAACGGCGACCGCCATGGGCGGGCCTGTTGGCCTCGAGAGAGTCGATGACTGGATGGTCACTCATCTTGGGGGGGGGAGGGTAGGTTTTCTTGTGATCGCTTCTGAGGAAGGGTTTTGTAGTAAGATAAATGGATGTACGTGTGAAAGATGCGTAATACTGATAAATGGGGGTAGAAGAGTTGTGTGCGGGAGAGAGGAAAAAGAGGCCAGTCCAAGATATATATAAAAGAGCGTGGGAGAGTGTTTTCGAATGATGTCGATGTGCAGTTTGTCTATGCCGTGTGTCACATGCTGAAACAGGTCAACAGAAAAAAATATCAAGCATTTAAGTGGAGATAACTACCAAAACCGTTCTATTCAATTTTTTGAAATTTAAATGATCTATGTAGATTTAATACATGGAGTGTGGTAGTGTAAGCGGATACACTTGTTCTAATCAGTCATGCCAAGCTGTGCCTTCAGTCGGGCAATCATGCCGGGGAGTTGCTGGACTTGCTCGTCTTCCGAGTATGTGTCGCTCCAATCACTTAGTTCCTCTTGCTCTTCTTCTTCCTCTTCATCGACGACTCCATCATCCGATTCGTCACCAGCGGGGCCATGCTCAATTTCTGTGCCATCGCCCTCATTGTCCACCTGCTCCGTATTGTTGCCATCATCTTCATTGTCCTCCAATTCAATAATGGCAGCACCAGTGACGAGAGCCTCTACTTCTTCATCATCACCTTCTGCTTCATCATCACCATCCTCACCGCCATCATTATCATCACCATCATCCTCTCCTTCATCTTCTTCCTCTTCTTCAAGGAGACTATCCGTAAACTGGTCTTCGCCTTCAATCTCAATCAGATCCTCAGTCTGATGCCAGGCTGCCATCTCCTGTACTTTCTCCTTAATCGACTCGACAACGACTTCCTCCAGCCGGCAATATGTAATATCGAGTCGATGAAATCCGCGCTTATTCTGAAGCGCGTCCAAAAACGACAAGATTCCCTCACCCGTCAATTGGTCACAGCCGAGTACACATAACTCAGTCAGTTGCTTGGCATGCTTAGCAAGGTATAACAGTGACTCGTTGGTTATTTGGGTATTGGGGATAGAAAGCCACCGTAACTCTGGCAGCCTGTCCACAAGACTCTTGAGATGCTCGTCAGTGAACTCTGGGAAGATATTACCAATATCCAAGTCTCGAATCTTGGGCATCTTGGCAATAAACTGCTCAAAGTCAGCATATGTATCTGCAAGGACACTATTCATGTATAGCTCTTCCAGTTGTGGACACGATTCTGCCAATGGAAGGAATACAGCCGTCGTGAAGGGTGCATCAATGTTGTTGATGATCAGTCGGCGGAGATGTGACATCCGTCTCTGTTGTGGCGTCGTTGAGTCTGACGCCGTTGAAAGAGCTTGGAGCGTCGCTTGGGTGCATCCCGTCTCAGTGAGATCGAGCTTGGTGAGTGTCCGGCAGGCATCCAAGATTGGGATGACAGCCTCATTGGTCACACCCGTAGAATATTCAAGGTTTAATGATGTCAACCGGGTACACAGTGGGCCATATTCAGCCAGGCCGGCTTGTTCCAGATCGCACATGGCTAGCGTTAGCCGGCGCATTGACTGTCCATGGTGCTCACCAATTGCTCGGAGGATCGAGTTATCCTCAAAGATATTGCTTCCATAAATGATTTTGAATTGGCATAGTGTGTTCTTGTCCTGTGCCAGAAGCATGCGTGCGACAGCACCGGATGTCACATTGGTCATACACGCGCCAGGTAGGCGAATGTAAGATAAATACCGAACATTATCAGCAATGGCATGAAAGACCGCATCGTTGAGCTCGGGACTTTCCTTGAGGTCTATCCATGTGATGTGACGAAACTTGCGAAAAACAAAGGACATCGTCTCAGGAGTAACAAGAGTCGACGACACAAACTCATTGATCGACGTGCAACGCTTAGTAACCTTTCGGATGAGGCGGTTGAAACAATGTCGCTTGCGAGCCTTAGAAACCTCTGCATCCGTTATAGGCAGAAGATGGTGGTGTGTACGCGAAGAAGATCCTCGCCATACGCGGCAAAAGAGCTTCCAGTCATGAATCAGCGATTCAAACCACTAATGCATGTGGATAAAAGTTTGTATACAAAAAGGGTCAGTTGGGTGGCTCTACTGGTATTGCGGCATGTCTAAGGTACTATTGTCGAGCTAAAATGAGATCCACAATCGAAGGTGGGAGAGAAAAGAGGGCTAAAGAACATAGTAGAAAAAAAGGAAAGGAATAAAGGGGGCAGAACGGAGAAAGGGGGAAAGGGATGAGGGAGCAGGACAAGGGGAAAGGGAAACATATAATAAAGGGCACACAAAAGAGATTGACAATGCACAAATGCCAAAAAACAACAAAGGGCAGCGCAAATCGACAATGTTCTTCGATGAAGGAAACAATAACAAAAACAAGAAAAATCGAGGAATTACAAACTTACGAGGCAGGATATTTTGTTCATATAGGAAATGTAATCGTACGAGCACGAATCGTCCATCAAAAGGGATGCGGTCAGGGTCCTTTTAAGCAGATGTTGGGTGAGGGCCTCTGGTGCTGAGGGAGAGGATGGCGTTCCTTGAAAGGCACCAGCGTCTGTTGCAGGCACTGGCGATCCTGCACTGAATGCCGCAAGATAGTGGGTTGAGCTGGGATTACTGCTATTTGGCACGGATAGACGAGCCCGCGAGGTGGTAGATCGCAGCTGGCCCGTGGTGACATCGGAGGAAAGTGACCGGCCCGAGCCCTGTTGGACTTCAGACTCCGCTAACCTTGGCGGATCAAAGACCGGGTTCGATGGTGGCAGAGCACTAGTGGCCCCTTCCACATCAACCATCATGTGCTCGGCTTTGTAAAGATACTCCACAGCTGCCTTGGACCAAGCTCGCGAGACGAGCATGCACGAGTGCAGAGCCTGGCGGTTATCCTGCAGGTGAAAAACCACTTGCTGGAGGATCTCTATTGACAGAACGGGGAAAAATATGTATCAACAAAAAAGTGTATGTTAATATATAAGAGAAGATTGCTCGAGATAATTGCATATTCAATGCCCAACGAGCATAGGAATATGTCTACTGTGTCAGTATAATGGTGGAGGTTGCAGCTGCGATGGATGAGCTCAGCAGATTTTTTTGTATGAAAAATTTAGTTGTCTGGGATCCAGCTCTTATATCTTCATATCCATAAGGGTCCGAGGTTAACACTCAACCTGAGAGCCCAAAAGTCCACTGGGTCCAACTCAGTTCAGAATGGTCACCGACCACCTCGAACTACAATGACCTTTTGGAATCAGAGCAATTCAATGCAAATGCATTAAAAAGCAATTCAGCTGCAGACAAAGGGGTAGGTGGTGCAGAGCAGAATACAGAGGACTGTGCGAGAAAGTATTTGTTCGAGGAGTGGGATAAAGACATAAAGAGTTGTCCTACCTGTGGGGAACATTGTTACTCGAGGAATGTTACCAAGTTTCTGGTTTGGGTCAATGGGAAGGAGGGAAATGGCAGAATTGTGAATTGTGCGGTCTATTAGAAAGCGACGGTCGGTGGAGCTAGCCAAGAATGTCGATGAGAATGGCGGTAGCTACGAATGAAGGGCCTTGTTAAAAAAGAGAGTACAAGGTTGGCGGCACCAGGTGGAGGGGAGGGGTTTAGGACTGGGCTGATCAGGGTAGGAGAGGCAGGAAGAGCAGAGGAAGCGGGGGAAATGACGGAAAATGCCAACGATGCAAAGAACAAAAGAAAGAAGGAAGAAAAACAAAAAAAATGGCTATTGAGAGGTTTCGGCCCAGGGCCTTTTCTTATACTTGTTACGGCGGACATTCTTTGTATAATGAACATATAATGCATCACTGAGTGCCTTTTTTGATGTTCTCTGAGACCAAGAGACCAAAGAAGCTATTGAGGAAGAAAAGCAAGTCACTATGTTTTGTCCACGTGATCAGGTCCGGTCTGCCACCAACTCTTCTACATTTGGTACTGGCTTTGCCTCCCACCAGCACTCCAACACTCTACACATCATTACCATCAATTCTTTACTATGCAGCAACTGGCGACTAACAGAACGCGGATAAACCTCCGCGGATCAACAAAGATCATTGTAGAGTTTTTTGGTACGCAATTCAATACATGCATCAGGACATTTTGTTCACATCCATCTTTGAGTTTTAATTAAAATGAATCTCGCGTGCTCGTTCTTGCTATGGTTCTCAAACTCTAACATTGTCTTTACCTTTACCATCGGCACTCGTTCAACCATTTTGAAGAATACTGCATCAATAGGTAAGCAGACTATCAATGTAGACGACAGGACCCAACAACAAAAAACTCAAGGGATCAGGAGTGCATAATTAACGCCACCATATTTTGTCACGCGTTCCCCTCACATATCGCCACCAATATATCTTGTTAATTAGCTTACTCTTCCAACGAGGGCTCTATGCTCCAGAAAACTTCAAGATGACCAAAAAGTATGGACTGAATATGCTTGTTACCACCGACCCCGAGGTCAAGGCCCATATTCGACAAATCATGACTCAAGTGGAAGGTAAACGCTTTTAAAACATCTCATGGTCATGACATCATGCCCCTGATGTGTGACAAAGACGTTGCTCTTTGACTCACCTTCTTCCGTTTATTGTTTTCAATGTGAATAGCATGGTTAATGGCGTGCAAAGTCGAAAAATTGATCTTGGCAATCAAGTCCAAGGAGACCCTCGACGTACTTGAACGATGGCAGTTTGATATTCACAACACAAAAGACGAATCACCACAACCGACAACAACAGCATCAGATGACCGTTCAGCAACATCTCTACATCAATTGCAACAACCAGAGAAGCGTGAAAAGACCGAGAAAGAGATTCAGATGGAGATCCAAGCTATCATGCGCCAGATCACTGCTAGCGTGACATTCTTGCCAACGTTGGATGAACGTTGTACATGGACTATCCTCTGTCAAACCGAGAAGGATGTAGAAGTTCCAGCAACATGGAGCGATTCTGACCCTCACATTGTTCATAATTCGGAACAAGTCCGGTTACGGTCGTTTAGTACCAACGTTCACAGAGTGGATGCACTTGTCGCTTACCGGTTGCAGGACGACTTGTAGAAAATGACGAGTAATAAACCCTGTGCAGTCATCATGTCCCCCTCGCTTCCCCTCGTTAACTCTCCGAATGACCACAGCAACTAGCTTTTGTTCGTCTTCTAATTGCGCTATTCTTTCTCACCCCTTTTTCTTTGCGTAACGTTGGTGCCTTTTGTCGGGCCATTTAGCCAATGACGAAGGAGGGGGAGAATGTGGTGACACACAGCTCAACAGACAATCAAACCAAAAAGTAGCAGTGCGCAAGTCCTCGACAAGGGGGGTACGGGTGAAGTGTATCCAAAAGAAAAACAGTGGCGCGTGGTCATCGACAATCTCATGCTCTTCATTCTCAAACTTACTCCTTTTTCTCTCATTGCATGCTGATGTCGACAGCAGCACCTCTCAAGCACGTTCTACCAAAAATGGTAAGGACAGGAGCATGGGTTTGAGCTTGTACCTGAAATTTTTTTTCGAACCCTCCCTCTCTTCTCTTCCTCTCCCCCCCCCACCTTTCACTGACCTTTACTTTCACTCTTTTTCAATGTCTGCCAGGTTTCCATACTAACCTCTTTTTTCTCTCTTTCTCAATTTTTTGTTCCTTGTACTCCAACATGAAACAGCCATCTCTAGTACTCGGCAAAGGCATCGGTTTTGGACCGCACGGCAAAGTCTTCAGTGCAAATTACAATGGTCGAGCCTGTGCCGCCAAACAGGTCCTTCTTTCAGAGTCGTCACTACTTTTAACAGCACTCGAGGACGAAGTCAGGAAGATTGAACAACTTCGCAACCGACATCTCATCCAACTCTTTGGCGCATATCGTGGTGACGGAGCATTGACGGTACTCATGGATTATGTTGAAGGCGGTTCTCTCGAGCGAGCAATTCTGACACGTGGGCGTCTGACAAATTGGAAAGATAAGGCACGGATAGCACAAGAAATTGTCCGAGGACTCGACTATTTACATACACAAGACATCCTTCACCGTGACCTCAAGAGCGCCAATGTATTATTGACAAAGAATATGGAGGTCAAGCTGTGTGATTTTGGCTTAGCAACGATGGTTCAGATGACCATCGACTCATTCTCGATGAAAGCAGACAGAGGAGGAGGAGGAGGAGGAAGAGGAGCCCTAATGGACGGTGGTATCGGTAGCGGAATCAAGAGGACAATTCGCTGGATGGCACCAGAGCTGTTGGAGGATAAGCCGGCGTTTTCAACAAAATCAGACATGTATGCGCTAGGGATGATAATGTGGGAGATGGCAGCCAATAAGACACCACCATTTAGGGAGATACGAGATCAATATGCCGTCATCGAAAGAGTTCGCGAAGGCACTCGGGAGGTCCTGCCAGATGACACACCACACGACTATCGACATTGGCTTGAGCAATGCTGGGATCAGGACCCGGCAGAGAGACCCGAAGCTAGGGAGATGGTCACTCGAGAGGATGCACCACGGCTATCCAGGACCGCCTCACTTTCTCGCATGTCCTCCCTCGGCTCTACGAAATTCTTTGGGCAGACGCCAGATGAAGACGACACGGACCGAGCCATCGAGATGACAGGATTAGAGGGCGCAGACCTCCGCATCATCCTTCCAGGAAGTACCCGTACCAGCCAAAGCAGTTTTCAGTCCATGCCTCCCGTCTCTCCGACCTGGACCAATTCAACCTCTAGCATCTTCAGCCCACGGATTCTCTCGAATCGACCATCGACTCAGCCACTGGACGCACCATCATCACCAGAGCCAGCATCAGAACCGCCTCAACACCCTCGACAATTTAAAGACATGGACGAGTGTCGGCAGCAGGCCGAGCAGGACAACCCATATGCCCAGTTTACGTTGGCGGCGCATCTCGAGAGCGAGTCAGACACAGATGGACAACAGTCCCGGCAGTCACGACAAGAGGAAGCCTTTCAGTGGTATCAACGGGCAGCAAAACTAGGACATCTTGATGCACAGCACAAGGTTGGAGCTATTTACCTTTCTGGTCGACCCAATGTCCCACCAAACTACCGTGAGGCTGCGCGATGGCTCCGCAAGGCTGCTAAGAGAGGTCATGCGCTGGCTCAGAATGATCTTGGTGTGATGTTCCACAGAGGCATTCTTTCTCCCAAGGACTCTTCTGCGAGTGCAGCACCAGGAGTAGCAGGGGTAGCTTCCGATACTGCAGCATCTGCAGCAGCAACAAAAGCAGCAGCAGGAAGTGCTTCAACACCAGCCGTAAAACCAGTGCAGTCAGCCTCCAGGACCGCACAAAAAGAAGCGTTTAAGTGGTTTCTACAAGCAGCAGTTAAGGGCTGTGCTGTGGCGCAGTGTAATCTTGCTTGGTACCCATTGCACGGCCGACAGGTTGAGCAGAGCGATAAAGAAGCAGTAGTCTGGCTACGAAAAGCTGCGCAACAAGGAGACGACGCGGCGATGAATTACCTAGGTTGGATGTACCTCTACGGGCGTGGAGTAGACAAAAGCGATACTCTAGCATTCAATTGGTTTCTTAAAGCGGCAATGCTCGGAAGTGCAGACGGCCAGTGCAATCTCGGGTGGATGCACATGAACGGGCGAGGAACACCCCAAAATTTTAGCGAGGCTGTGGTCTGGTTAAGGAAAGCTATTGTCGGAGGTGGGCTCGCTCCGGCCTATTACAACTTGGGGTGGTTGTATTTACGTGGGGAAGGTGTTGGGCAACCATCGTCCAGCAATGCCCTTAAGCTTTTTCGAAAGGCTGCCAAACTTGGACATGCTGATGCTCAGTATTGCGTTGGTTGGATGTATGCCCGCGGCGACGGCGTTGCTGAGCCAAACTATGACAAGGCAGCCGTTTGGCTCCACAAAGCTGCTGATCAAGACTGTTTACAAGCCCAACACTGTCTCGGGTGGATGTATCGAGAAGGTCAGGTGGACGCCACCACTTCTCGGAAGAACGATGAGATGGCAGTCAAGTGGTTTCGCAAAGCCGCCGAACAAGGCTATTTGCCCTCGCAGATCTGCCTGGCTAAGATGTATAAGAGCGGAATTGGTGTACCCAAGGACCTGAATCAAGCGCGTGCTTGGCTCAAAATGGCTGCCGACCAAGGATCTTCGTATGCTATCCAGAAACTTGAGGCGATCGAGTCAAAGTAATGAGCACGCGTCAGATCAATAAAACAAAAAAGATATTCTACACTGCATTCATCTATTATTGGGTGTCCTAAAACAAAAGAGTACATCATGCTACAGGTTTTTTGTCGATTGGAGAAAGAGAGAAAAAAAATAAAGAGGACCGTTGGCATGAAGAGATACATGGAGTCCAAACAACAATGGACATAAACAATGGTAGATTATATGTATATGTACCCTTTTTTAGATGAGAGTATTCTATTCTGTTTAAATTCATAATGGGAATGCAATATTACATTACAATAAGAGCAATTTCGGTCAAATCACAGTTCCACAGGCTTGGCTCTAAACTCTAAGGCTATCTCCGTCGGAGGAAAGACGGGAGAGAGAGGGGGAGGGTCTAGACAGATGGTTTGCTGAGCTAGGGTCATGAGGGCAGTTGATATCATTTGTCGCCAACGTCCTCTCTACTCTGCCCTTGGTGACGATCACCTCGTTTCTCTCCCGGGCCCAGGTGATCACCTCCTCTTACTCCTGTTTCTGCGATCTGCAGTGTACCTGGATCCCAGTGCGTGGGAGAGGAGAGCACCAACGAGAAGTGAGAAATATCCCCTCAACCTCTATTCCTGTTGGCTCGCTCATGGACATGTGTTTGTAAACATGACCCCCTCACTTACAAATTGTTTACCCCCCCCCTCATTATTGTAAACAAATTGAGTGATCTTCTATTTGTTTGGTACACAAAAAGAATGCCGATCCTGCGGATCAGAGTCGTAGACAAAAACAATAGCGCGAGAATGTCTGCAGAGGGAGGTAGCAACAGCAGCAGTGATTTATAGCGCGTCTACCCAAGCATCTAGTTGACAACTATGAGGAGGAAGGTAGAAAACTCACTCGCGGAAAGAGTCCGACGTTAGGAACGAACAAAGTTGCTTCTTTTGTGCTGCAGGGCCCTTTTTTTACTCAACATTCGACAGGGATCGAGAACGTTTTTTTCTTGTCGTCGTCGGACACTGAACAATCAAGATTCTTTTCCCAGGGAAAAGTAAAGGAAAGAAGATTGGGTGTACAGTACGGGGCATGACGAAGTGTACCTTGCTCTGCTCTCCACAGGTCGCACGAGTTTCGCATAAGATCATTAAAGCCCTTTTAATTGGGCTTGCAAGCTTATGGTTGGGGCAAAAAAAAAGGCTTCTCATGTGGTTTACGATGATGGCCGAACCAGTCATCGTTAAGAAGTCATGCGCTGAAGGAGCGGAAGTTGTAATTCATGGTCCAACGACCCACGGAAAACTGCCTCAAGGGGCAATTGTCGGGCGGAGCGAGAAAGTCAAGCTTAGTTATTCCATTTTGCATGCAAACGAGATGCATTCATTGGCTGAAGTACCATGGTGAGGCAGATGGGCGAGAAGAGCCATCCAAAGTCCGCCGGGCCAATCCGAACAAGAATATGTAAGCTTGATCAAATGGGAAGGCTACTTATGTGTCTTACGTTTAGACACTCCACTAAAATAGCTTGGTCTGTCGAAGATGTCGAGAAAGGGGACTACACAGCCAATGATCAAAGAGCTTCTTTGTCGTGTTCTCACCCCTGCACTGAGACCTCTCCAATTACCACGGACAAGTGGTCAAACACACCCACAATTAATGAGTGTGCCTTACGTAGTGAGTAAGTCAGTTTCATCATTGGGCAATCAGGTCCTGCTCCCCTCCATGTGGGAAAAAAGGGGGTGAGGGAAGGAGAACTGACCACATTGTTCAGGCACAGAAAAATAACAACGTCTTTGGCGAAGATTCCTCAAGCTGCTGAGCTGTGCTGAGTTACACTCTTCAAGTACAACAGTATACTACTATCACTACCACTCAGCAGGAACGATGACTCCTTTGCATACATCTTGGTCATTGACGGAGTACCAAGTCGCAGCTGTGGTAGAAAGAGGGTGTTCGATATGGACGGAATGTAGAGAGATAGCGAGGAAAAGGACTCACGTCAAACGAGAGGGAAGTTCAATTTCAGCCGTTCGGCCCTATAAAATTCAATTCATTCATGGAGTACTGAATGTCTATCTCTATAGGAAATAAAGAAGTCTTCCTGTATTCTATCTTCCTCCGCCAAACCTTACAATTATAGCGTTCAGCGAATCGTGCATTTTCTCACACATAAAGGGAGGATCATGGCTGTTCCAGCAGCAGCAGCAACGGCAACGGAGAATGGGCTGCGGGCGATAGCCACTCGTACGCGATTACCTGCTCGTCCATGGATGTTTTGTGTGCAAGACCAAATACAAATGAGACTAAACATAATTTTGTCATGATTGCCAACGTACTACGCACGTTATTTACTTTCCCACCTTTGTTTTTTGTTTGCTCCCGGCGTGGGAGTGGAATGTAATAAAAATTGCTATTAAGGAAAAACATTGAGGAGATATTTTCAACTGTTTCTGGAAGATGACCGAGAGATAGAGAAAGTCAACCGAGTTGTCATACATTATTGCTAGACCATTTGTTTTGGGAGTTGTCAAAGTCTTGATATTCCATTGAGCACTTGGAGTTCCATATGCAGGTGCGCGTGAGTGAGAGAGAGCATGAGTGTGCATATGCGTGAGCGTGTGTGCAATGAATTTCTGTCGATCTGCCGTTTGGGCAACGTAATTATCATGCGAGAGAAATACTTTGAAAGTCAAAAAAAGGGGGAAGGTGGAGAGGATAACATCCAAAACAGCAGCCCAAAGGTACCTCCGGTATCGAATGGGCGTACATTGACTCTTCTATCCAGATCATGAAGAAGATATGAATGAACGGACACAGCGGATGTGAGGTTTATTGGATGTTGGCAGGAACATTTTCTCACTGACACAGACGAGAAGGCGAGGAAAACAGAACAGGGGATCGAGAGGGACGGGTGGACATTCGCTGTTGCAGTTTCACCCACTACGTCGTACTAGCCGCTGTCAACACTCGATCTGAACTGCCCCGCTACGAAACAGGACAAGTGAGAGGTGACCGACCCACGGACACCTCACAACATACCAAATACTAGTGCCAGTACAACTACGTATGTAGCTCTCTGTTGGCCAAGAGAAAAGGCAGACCTTATTCAATCCTATTCAAAAAGCTGGCGTATAATATGCCAACTGGACAGCCCTTGGACGAATCAGCAAGCTCTTGTAGAACTGGTTTATACTGTGGAACAAGTCATTCAATCGCCAATAGTCTATGAGATACCTGCCCGTTGCCCTTTTGGCCCTTTTTTCTCCCCCAACAACATAGCCTCTCATCTCTCGGGGTCCAACTGCTCCGATCTGCTATATAAACCTGCTCCTCGGCTCCCGTCTATCTCTTCTTCATCAAACGATCATCTCTCTCTTTCTCCACAAGTCTTCCCTCTCCTCCCAGCCTCTCTCTCTCTCAAGTGGTGTTGTCTTCTGTAGCAGTGCTATTATTCTCTATCTTTACCAATACCCCTCACTGCTGCTCTTTACCCTCAACACTCTGATCCTCAATCCCCTTCTATCCCTCTCTCACACACACATTTTCTCTCTCCACATCCTCTGATCTTCTCTACCTCCCATAATGGAAAAAGTCGAAATCCACGAGGCCCACAGCGTCCACTCCGACAAGGAGTCGATCGTCGATCTGTTGGCTGAGCGCCCTGAGCAGGGTTCTAACCTCCTTGCCTACGCAAACGTTGTCTGTGTCGTTGCTGGCACTGGTACCTTGGGTCTTCCCTATGCCCTCAAGCTTGGTGGCTGGTTTGGTGTTGTGGTGTTGCTCGTCTCCTTGATCATGACTATCTACACTGGTATCCTGCTGATGAAGTGCCTGTACTACAACGGCAAGTACCGCCTGTCCTCCTACCACGAGATTGGTCGCCATGCCTTTGGCAAGATTGGTCTCGGTGCTGTCTGGTTCTTCCACACCTCCATCGTCCTCGGTGCCCCCATCATGTACCTCATTCTCTCTGGAACTGAAATCTACGGCCTGGTCAAGGACTCCGTCCCCGGTATTTCTGCCAAGGCCTGGATCTGGATCTCCGCCGCCATTGTTGCTCTGCCTTTTGTCACCATGAAGACCCTGCGCGAGGTTGCCATCATGTCGATCTTTGGTGCTCTTGCTACTGTCTTCCTGGTTGTCTGCACCATCCGTGGTTCGATCGTTGAGATGCAGAAGCCCGACTACACCAACCCTGGTCACGATTTCATTGTCTGGGCCAACCTGCCTATTACCATTGCCTCGATCTCGATCTGCTACGGTGGTAACGTCGTCTACATGCACGTTGAGGAGGCCATGCGCTACCCCCGCTCCTGGAACCGTGTCTTGACTGCTGCTCTGTCGACCTGCGCTGTCATGTACCTGGCCACCGCTGTTCCCGGCTACCTCGCCTATGGTCAAGATGCCAAGTCGCCCATTCTGGCCAACCTTCCCAGCGATACCTTCACCAAGATCGGTACCATCATGATCATTGTCCACGTCATCCTCGCTGCCCCCATCCTGTTGACCTCGTTCGCCCTTGAGTTTGAGCGTCTGACCGATATCACTGTTGCTCGCCGTGGCAAGATGATGGAGTTTGTCTACCGCACCATCTCCCGCCTGGCCCTGATCGGTATCTGCGGCTTCATTGCCTTCATTGTTCCTTACTTCGATGCCATCCTGTCGCTGCTCGGTGCCCTTGGCAACGTCTCGCTCATCTTCATCATGCCCATCCTCTTCTACTGGAAGCTCTATGGCTGGCGCTCGATGAAGGTTATGGAGCTCGTCTGGTGCGGCTTCATCCTGCTCGTCGGTGTTGTCTCGATGGTCATTGGTACCATTGACTCCGTCCGCGCCCTTGTTGACCGTATCAACGGCAACTAAATCAACCAAAACCTCAGAGAGAGACTTTTCTTTCTATCCTAGAAAAAAATTTTGTATCATAGACTTTTTCTTTTTTTCCGGGTTACCTTAGAAAAAAACCTTGTACAATAACAAATTCTCTTGGACACTTGTTCCAATTATTTTACCAGAATAACTATCTGAATATGTGAACTTGATGACTTTTTTTTATCTGATTGTGTTGAATGCGAAAAACGAGCGAATGACTGAAACAAAAAGGGTCTTTTTTGAAAGTTGTCACTGCATATCCACTAATCCTCGTGGCTCTCTTTTGCTTCTTTGTTGAATAATAAAAAAGCACTCAAAACATCGTTTTGAAACTTGCATACAGCTTCGTTTATGGGGGTTTGGGAGTGGAGAGTGGTGGGTGAGTTGCCCTCCCAGGAGAATGGAAACGGGACTGTTTATTGTGACTATTCTACCATTTTCTTTGTACAAACAACAACCAACGAAAAAAAAGAGGTACACAAGCCCATAACATTCATACGTCCTTTGGCACATACCCACATATCTACTCTCTCACCAACCATGTTTGCCGTTCCAGGATTTAACGTAGGTGAACTAGTAGTTCAGCCTGCCAAGGAGCAGATTAAGAAGCGCAAGCACGAGGAAAAGGCGGCCGCTGCCAAGGCCTCTACTGCTGAAACTCCATCTACCACAGCAGCCAAGAGCGACGACTCACCAGCGCCCCCTTCCAAGAAGCAAAAGAAGGAGCAACATCCTGTCACGACCAAGGCGGACTCAACCAATGCCAATAAGAAGGATGCTAAGAATGTTCACAAGGAGTCTTCCGCACAAGACAAGGATAAAAAGAAGCAACAACAACACAAAAAGGATGCTGGCGGCAAGGATAGCAAAAAGGGAGATCATGCCGAGGCTGAAGAGAATGATGGTGACGAGAGTGCAGTCATGTTGAAGAACCGTGCTAGCTGGAATCGATCGACCAAGGAGCTTCGTAAGGCCAAGTTGGCAGAGAAGCAGGCCGAGCTTTTGAAAAAGAAGAAGGAGCAACAACAACAAAAGATGAACAAGGACGACGCGGAGGACGACGGAGGATCTAACAAACGTAACAAACGTCTGGAACGCAAGCTGAAACGCGCCATGTTCATGATGAAGCAAGCCGCCGCAGTAGACGGTGCAGAGGGTAGCTCGGAGCAGCAGGAGATCCGTGATCTCACTGGTGTACCCATACCAGAGGAAGTTTCCAAGACGCTTACAAAGAAGGAGCTCAAGATGCTCAAGGACCTCATCAAGGCTACAGCCCAGGGTAAAGACTCGGCCGAGGTTGTCAAGGCCGTAGCCACGGGCAAAAAGGCGTCATCAGTACCCACCACCGGCACTGTAACAGCAACCACTACCACGCCAGCAGCAATTGTAGCAGAGTCTGTGTTATCAGGAGCAACTGAAGCTGTTGATGCCGAGACACGAAAACAGCAGCTTGCTCAAGAGCGCCAAAAGTTGTTGGAGGTAATTATTTTTATTTTTAAAAAGGCATTGCTTGCATCTGTTATTCAACAGTTTGGAAAGAAGTCAGTCTATGACTCGCAAGATGGTTTTTTTTAATGACTTATTTCTGATGGTTTTATATCATCATTGATTTTTTTTTGTTTTAGGCGCTTGCCCGTATGGACTCTGCTTTGGAGGTGCTCGAGGGTTCTATCAAGGACTCTAAGCCTGCTGCTCAGGAGAAGAAGTCGGAAAAGGTGGAAGTGAAGAAGGACGCAAAAAAGCAGCAGCAACAACAGGCAACAGAAGCCAAAAAGGATGACAAGAAGCAAGAGGGCAAGAAGGAACAAACGACCAAAGACGACAAAAAGAAGAAGGAGGCCAAGGCTGAAACACCATCAGCACCTGCAAAGCCTGTTGCCAAGCCCGAACCTATCCCTCAGCCAAAGCTGACGAAGCTCCAGGAACAGATGAAGAAGAAGCTTGCTGGTGGCAAGTTCCGCTTCCTGAATGAGCAACTCTACACAACAACAGGTGCTGAAGCTTTTGAACTCTTCCAAGCTAAGCCAGAGCTCTTTGATGAGGTGAGAAGTGTTGCTATTTTTTTGTATTCTTATCATGGTAGGATGCTGAATGGTAAATGTTTCCAAAGTATTAATACTATCCTTTTTTTCTGTTTTTCAAAACCTATAGTATCATGAAGGATTCCGTGCACAGGTCGAATTATGGCCTACAAACCCTGTGGATGTGTTTATCGAGCAACTCAAAAAGTTGCCCAAGGACACCGTCATTGCCGACTTGGGCTGCGGTGATGCCACAATCGGCGCAACGCTGACCAAGCAAAAGGTGCTATCATTTGATCTGGTCGCAAAGAATGACCGCGTCACTGCCTGTGACATTGCTCACCTGCCGCTTACCGATGCCTCCGTTGACGTTGCCGTCTTTTGCCTGAGTCTGATGGGCACTGACTTTATCAAGTTCTTGAAAGAGGCCCATCGTGTCCTCAAGCCAAAGTAAGACCCCTCCCCATTTGTTGGACCCCTTTCTCCTTCACCCCTTCCTCCCCCCTTTTTTTTCTCCAAGGAATTTTCTTTGATTGAGAAACATGACATAATGAAAAGAAAAAAAAACTCATGCTTTGATTCTTTTTCTCTAACTCAATAGCGGCCAACTGAAGATTGCCGAGGTGGTGAGTCGATTCACTGACGTCGACGCCTTTGTTGCAGCATTGACAAAGCTTGGCTTTGATCTCGTCCGCTCAGACGATTCAAACAAGATGTTTATCACGTTTGATTTCGTCAAGGCTGGCGCCGCGGGCGGCAAGAAGAACAAGAAAAACAAGAAGAAGGCTGGTGCTGCTGATAGCGATGCTATGGACGTTGATGACGTGGATGGCACAGCTCTGCTCAAGCCCTGCATTTACAAGAAACGGTAGATTATGATCACTCCCCCTACCTCCCGCTCTCTTGGTCTGCTTCTTTTTTGCCAGACTTGATATCTATCAAAGAAAGATTGTAACATACATAAAGCTTGCTTTGTGTTGTTCTTTTAAAAAAGTGTATCGTTCATTGATTGTGCTTCTAAGCAAAAATGGAATAATTATAAAGAGGATACAGAGTTGCCAGCAAGAAGAAAGAAAAAAAAAAGAGGAAGCGATGAGGTTTGTCTAGGGGAGGGAAGGAAGCATTGAGCTTGGACACTGTGTAAATAATTCTTTAAGCAGCCATCTCAGCCTGCTCCTGCTCCTGAGTTTGGCGCTGCTTCAGGACCAGATCGTGGCCAGTGACACGCTTGTAAATATCCTTGACATCGTCGCAGACGGTCTCAAAGTGTGAAGTGGCATCGAACGACTTTGAGATGAAGAGCTGGTCCTTGGTACCATCCTCAATGGGCTCGCAAATGTCGGCAATATCGACAAACTTCTCGACAATGGGGCCCAGCAGCTTGTATGCAGGCTCCAACTCCAACTCGGGTGTGCTTGTCTCGACAATTGTCGACACAATTGCCAGCTGATAATCCTTCTTGCACACGTTATGAGAAGCCGACACACTGGCAATGTAGATGTCGTTCTTACGGTTCACCTGGTTCTGGGGAATGATGAGCTGCACAGAGTCGGCGTTGTCTGTGTTGGGGATAGGACCGCTCAACAAACAGATCGAACGAATGACCTGTGCAGTCTTGTGAACCTTGTTAGGGGCATACGAAGGGTCGCAAATGACCTGGGAGCACTTGGCGATCTCATCGCCCGAGCGGACACCAACGACCTTGCCGTTCTCATAGACAATCTCGTCGACCTTCTTGTCCAGCATGTAGGTACCACCGTAGATAGCCGAGAGACGAGCAAAGCCCTGGGGAAGCTCACCCAAGCCATAAAGGGGGTAGAGATAGGGTGACTTGCCCCAACGAGCCATCGACGACATGTACAGAATAATGCGGTCAAAGGTCTCCTTGGCAGGACGGTCCAGATACGAGTCCTCCAGGTGGAGGGCGAGGGCGTGGCCAATAAAATCGATGGTGCCGGGTTCAAGACCAAAGTACTTGTAGATCTCGCGCATGGGAGTGATTGTAGCATCCATGCCCGAATGGGTCGAAGGGTCCTCCTGGCGGTAGTTCTGGACAAACTCAAAGAACTTCTTCGCACGGCGCTTCTCAAAAATACCCATCAGCGAGCTACGAACAGCCTCCATCTCCGATGCAGGGACCTTGGCAATTCTTCCATCGCGGTAGACGTACGAACCAGCAATCTGCTTAAACTCGAGATAGCGGGTGACGTCTGTGTGGGTGAGGATCTTGACAAGCTCTCCGTTGGCCATCATGAACTTGGGGATCAAATCCACGTTGTAGTCACGATCGCGACCAAGGGTAGCGGGAGGTTCCTGACCAGGGCGGAACTTGCGGTACAACTAGCACACATATGGGTGAGCGGAAATATGAATGAAACAAAGAGAGGATGTGAGTTCTGAGTGTCGTTGCTAGGCTCTGCATCATTTTAGGATATTAAAAGATAAGGCCAGCCAAAAGTACCCCGCCATTGGAATACCCACAGTGGGGAACATCCAACGACTGCTTCATGCAAAACTCAATTTTATAAAATTGGCTGAGCTGAGTTGCCCCAGGTAAGGCATATGTGATTGCCCTATCCTTTCCTTCCTTCATTGTACTATCAAAAGATGCAAGCAGAAGGATGCTCACCTGAGTCAGGTTCAAACTGGCCGAGTCGCCACCATAGTAGTCATTTCGATCCATATGAAGGACCTTCTTGCCGTCCACAGAGAGCAGGCCAGAAAGAATGCACTCGGTCAGGCCTGTGCCCAAAACAATGACATCGTAAGTCTCATCCTGCGTTCAAGAGGAAGAAGAACGTATTACAAGGAAAAGGAGAGACGAATATATATTATTAGATACACTACCAACGAACAGTTACAAAAACACAATGACAGGTGTGATGTTTGTTCTATGCTGCTCCGTAGGTGAGAGCTTGTTACACAGAGTGTAGATATAGACCCTATTCCGTGATGCATCTTTCTAAGGTTCCAACCCATTCATGAACAAGTCTAGTCCAGTGAGTCGTAGGTCCGTGTGGTTGTGGAGAAGACATTGCTAGTATTAGACGACTGTGGGTAGACAATGTCATCATCTTTCATGCAGAGTGAGTGTTTGTTAGGTAGGGTTGAAGATGATGAGCATCGGCTTGTCTGTCTTTCTGTCTGTCCAGATGTATTTGTCCAGTACGCGAGTATCTTCTTCATGGTGCCCTCGTGTAAACGCGAAAAGTGGGCACTAGTCCTCGGTTCCTGAGAAACGCTCATAATAGGAAAAGAATAAGACAAAACAGAGAAGAGGTTCGTGAAAGGAGACTATGAAACCCGTGGCATTACCATGATGTAAAAAAGAGTGAAGTGAGTAAGAAAGTGAGTGAGGGAGTGGGGGGAAGAGTGATGGTGTGAAAAAGATGCTTCACATCACCATTTTTTTCCTCATTCACGTCACCTGATCACGTGCCACTTCGCTCTGCCATATCCTCAAACGACCCTTTTTTTTTCTTTTGGTACACACAACCTCCACCTGCCTCTACACTCCCCACACACTCTAACAGTTTAACGAATTCAACGAATCACACCTCAAAGGTCACGCTTCCACGTGCAATAACACCAAAAAGGAGCGATTAGCTGAGCAACTTCGCCATTACACGCTCATCCTTGCTCCATTCCCCCCGGCCAGTATGGACGTTTATGACCTAAAACTGCCTGCGGGACAGTTACCCGCCACCATTATCAGCGTCAAAGTTGCCACCGATACTACAGTCTCCTTAGGCGAAGCTCTTATCGAGTATGAGTATTCTCAAAAAGTGACAGGCCCAAGAGAAGAAGGCGAGCCCGACGCAGTTATCCGCAGAGCCGAAATCAGAGCACCTAAAGACGGCGTAGTGAAGGAGGTTCACGTCAAAGTTGGCGACAGGGTGTCTGACGAAAGGTAAAGAAAATGCAAAGAAGGTTGATTTACCCTTATTTTTTTTCTCACATTGCATGTCGCGTTTTACAGTCGCAATATGCTGTGGGACCAGCATAGAATGTGGTTCTGATGTAGCTGTTGTTGTTTTCCTCGAGTCTTTAGCCGTTAACCCCATTGTTCTTTTTTCTTTGTTTCCTGTTTTCCCTTCTCTCCCCTGATTTCATTTAGCTTGGTCGTGATAAAACACGAAGGATGCAATCACGATGTTCAGTATGGCGGAATGTGCGTCGTCTGCGCCAAGATTTTGGATGATCCCACCACTAGCTCCCACATCAACATGACCCACGATGCTACAACGTTGAGTGTCAGCCACAACGTATGTTCACTTCACTACCGAGAGCAATGCACAGTTTTGCTGAAGTATCGTCAGGAGATTAAGAGGAGCGACTAAACTTTCGTTTTTTCAAACATTTTTTTTCTCACAGGAGGCAGAAAGACTCGAACAGCAGACTGTCGATCGACTGATCAGAGAGGGCAAGCTATCACTCATCGTCGATCTTGACCAGACTTTGATCCACGCGACAGTCGGAAAGGCGGTTGACGACTGGATCAACGCACAAGGTGGCACATTACCCAAGGTATGATGGAATTCATGCAAGGGAGGAAGTGATATCAGTCGAGTTTTTCAGAGTCATGCAAAGATGGCTCACCCATGTACACGCCTGGATCGGCTCTCGTTTCTGTAGGACATCAAAATGTTTCCACTGAATGACAGCCCTACGCCATACTACATCAAGCTTAGGTATGATCATTCTTTTTCTCTTTTCATTTCGTTGTTGGTAGCCTGCTGTCTTGGCTCTTTTTTTTAACTTGGCATACTCGCAACTCCATTTCTTTGAAACATCATTTAGACCACATCTGGAAAAGTTCTTGAAGGGCGTTACCCAAATGTACGAGCTGCATGTTTACACCATGGGAACCCGAAAGTATGCAGAGTCTGTTGCCAAAGCCATCGATCCCGACAACACCTACTTTGCTGATCGCATTCTTGCTCGTGAGGATAACAAAAGTACGTTTCTTCGTGCTCTCAATGGGAGATTTCTCGTATTCTCGCTGGACGTGTTTATTCATACATTTCTCATCTTTCATATTACCGTTAATCACAATCACGATAGGCTTAACACGAAAGACAATCGAGAGACTATTTCCTTGCGACAACTCCATGGTGGTTGTTATTGACGATCGAGCAGACGTATGGCAATATTCTCCCAATCTGATCAAGGTCCATCCCTGTAAGTGAAGAGTCTGTTTTATTCTTTTACAACCTAGAGTTACTTGGCGAAGTGGGTTCGGACGCGATGCTTATCTACTCTTCTTTTTTTAGATGAATATTTTGTGGGCGCAGGAGATATCAATGCTGGAATGCTGCCAAAACAGGTAGGGTCTCTTAGGGTAAAAGGAATGAAAAGACATGGGACTTTTCAACGATTGAAGTAAGAAGGCTGATTTCTCTACAACTTTATCCTGATTTTTTTGTTAATACAGGAACCTATTGTGAAGTCTGAAGACAGCACCAAGAAGGAGACCTCAGCAGCGTCAGCACCAGACAATGCACAACCAAAAGAAGACACCGCAAAGGCTGATGTGACAAATGACACTGAGAAGTCAGAGTCTAATGGTACTAGTGAAAAATCCGACAAAAATGAGAGCACTGCTCTGGGATCTGATCAACCAACCGACCCTGTCAAGGCTCCAGTAGTTTTAGACGACAATGATCATGAGCTCGCAGATTTACTAGAGGTAAAAGATTGTGTTTTTTGCATTTTTGGCATACACGACCCATTATCGTTCTCAACATCTACTTATGGCACGTCTCCTTTCAAATTTGAAATGGTCAAAACAGATTCTTGGAAAGGTCCACGAGCGCTTCTATGATGCTTACGAGACATCGAAAGAGAGAGGGTATGGTAAAGCCGATGTCAAACGTATCATCGACGATATGAAGAAGTCAGTCCTCCACAACTGTCACATCGTGTTCAGCAGCGTTATACCCTTGGGCCAAGAGCAACATCGAGCCGAGATTTGGCGGCAAGCAACGAGTTTTGGCGCGCGCTGCTCGACAGAACTTCACAGTGGTGTTACTCACCTTGTTGCTGCAAAGGTAAGACCAGCTTCTTGTCTTGCATTTTTATCATGATAAAGTCACTAGTTTGAAACAGTGATGGTCTTTAGATTAAATACTCATTGATAAGGTGCCTTTTTTGGTTTCTACCGTGTTGCCGTGGCATGGTTTAGGCAGGAACGGCCAAAGTTGGCAAGGCAAGGACGATGAAAAACGTCAAGATTGTCAAGCCCGAGTGGCTCTACCGATCGATCAGCAAGTGGAAGAAACAAGACGAGGCTGCATATGCACTCCCTGAACTGTCTGGCCCAAAATCAACAAAGTCGGGAAACGAGCGATCGACCACACCACCGGGCGCACCTCCAGGGACAGAGGATGAAATGGATGACCTTGATGACTCTATCGAATCCGACAACCAGAGCACTATTTCAGAGGGAATGGATGAGAACCATCGTCCGCTGAGTATCACCAACGAGGAGATGGAAGAGCACATGAAGAAGGTCGAATGGAGCGCACTTGCACAGGAAGTTGAGGACGAACTCGGAGATCTTTCTGAGACAGACATGGATAGTGATGCCAGGTGAGTATCTTGGCTGTCTCTTCTTCAAAGGGTCCGAGCACAACGCAGTTTTTTTTCCAATTTTGTACTAAATGCTATTTTATTTAATTGTTAATCAATTTCTGTAGTAACACACATAGTGACTCTAGTGCGAATGGCCAGCCATTGATTATCCGAGGTGTTAGACGTACAAGGGTACCACGGTCACGGTTGGCAGAGTCTGTTACGTATGGTAACGGCGGTGATGACGATGAAGACGATGAGGACGATGACGAAGACCCTCTTAGGCTTGGTGAACAGCGTGGAACCAGGTTCCAAGGGGATGACGATCATGGTAGCGACGAGGCTATGAGCTCAGATGGAGATGGCATGCCTGCTGGCTGGGGTTCGGATGGCGCGGATACAGACTCATCGGGTAGCGATGATGAATCTGACACTGGCTCTCGAGCAAGTGGCCGATCAGACAAGCCAGCCAAACGGCGACGACTGATGCCCGAAAACGAAGAGGACGGAGGTATGACCCCAGCGAGCGAGCCTGGCAGCGAGGCCAATCATATGGGAGAAGAAGCACGTGGCTCTGGAGAGGACGAAGAGGACGACGACGAGTTTGATGAAGATTATTTGCAACAGCTTGAGAATGATATTGGTGCATGATAAGCGGTTGAGCCACTTGTCGGCAACACCACGCCCCTGTACAGTTTACACACCACCTCTTTTTAAAAAAAAATAAAGCATGAAAACATCATTCTCTGTAGATTACATTCTTTCGACATGCGTTACTGTTGTTTACAGGCATGTTTTTTGTGGGGAGGCGCGCTCAGGGGTTCAGAGCGAATGTGTGTATGCCGTGTGTGCTACGATAATTGTTATTTGTTCTTTCATGGCATAGATTGATGAGAAGTTGATGGCAAGCTACGTGTTAAAAAAAAAAGGAAAGATTGAGTGGTTCAGTTCCGTGTATCTCACTCTACTACCATTGTTTGCATGCATTGTGCCATTGATTGACTAAGGTAGCACTTTAGCGCTGAGCTCAGCGTGGGAGCGGCTGGGAAGTGCACTACTGGAGCTTATGCATAAATGTCCGCTCAAATCGTATGGACACATGGACACAACGATATAGATCAGTAGATCGAACGGTTACACCTCTGCCGCATCTCTCTTCACCATTGCTGTACGGACAAGAATGGGCGGGTAAGCGAGTGGCAACCAGCCGACAACACAAAAACAAGATAGTGCTGAAGCCGACGGAAGGGTCGCGTGAGAGAGAAAAGATGACCCCAACGCCATCACCTGTGTTGTATGTGTGGTGTCATGCATTTTTTAGGTGGGTACACAGACCCGTTTTTTTGTTCCCACTGCCAAAATGCTGGATGACGAGCGGATTTTCCTTTGGGTCAAATCCCCTATTTCGTGCAGTATATATGTTCTTTTTTCCCTCCCCTCCCCCTTTTTCTTTGGTGTTCAAAGCTTGATGATAACTCAGCGAAGTGAAAAGACAAAAAAAGTGTTTAGACTTTCACGTTACGTTGGGCGCTCCTCTCTCTTTTGGCTTTACTGCCACCTACCATTGCTTTATCGTTGATCCTCATCCATCGTTTCATTTTCCAGTTTCATTCCCATTCTCCCATCCTCTAATTCTTCCACCAACAAGGTAGACGCACGGTAACACAGCCCTCGACATGTCTGCTGGTTGCATAGACTCACTGAGAGCCTTCTTCTCAAGGTCCTCAGCCACCTCTGATACTCGCGCTGTCCGTCGCGGGGGCCATCCCAAGGATCCCACGGTCCGGTTCAGCAAGTTCCGCCCCTTCAGCTCCCTCACCGGCCGTACTCTCACAGGATCCTCCTCGTTCCCAGCCTCATCCATCTATGCCCCGCTAGCTATCATCGACATGGGTTCCAACGGCATCCGCTTTGGTATCCTGGCGTCCCTCGATCGCCACCTCCCAGTCCTCTATGAAGAACGCGCATCCATTTCGCTGTTTGACGCCCAGTGGGGAGAGCGAAACAACAGTGACGAGGACACAAACTCTGCAGGTGCTTCCAAGGCTGGAGTGCCTCTGACGCCGTCGGCCACCATTGCTGTCCTGGCCCAGGGCAGTACTGGCGATCTGAAGGACCAACTGGGAGACCAAAACGATGATGATGGCAGCAGCAGTGATGGAAAGACGTCGGATGATGACCGTGTTGGATTGACGACTGCTGCTGCTGCCGGCACATCGAGTGCTTCCGCCGCCGGTGCGACGCCTGCCAAGGCTGCTGCTGGCGAGCGCCAACCGATCAGCGAAGAAGTGATTCTGCAAGTGATCAAGACCTTTGAACGCTGGCAAGCCCTCTGCCGCCAAGCCAACGTCCAGCAGGTGCGCGTCATTGCTACGGAAGCGACGCGGACGGCACCAAACTCGGCCGAGTTTCAAGCACGCATCAAACAAGCCACAGGCTGGGACGTGGAGCTCCTTTCCAAGGCGGATGAGGCCAAGGTGGGTGCGATGGGCGTGATGGCTTCGTACTACACGGTCAAGGGCCTCTTCATGGACCTTGGCGGTGGATCGGTACAGCTGAACTACATCATCCGTGGCCCCCAAGACGGCGCTGGCCGTAGCAGCGATAATGCCCAGTCGTGGCCTTATGGCGCCGCGGCCCTTTCACGCCGGCTCAACAACTGTGGCGATGACCAGTTGGCACGCAAGGAGATTTATGACGAGATGGTCCAGGCTTTTAAGCGCGGCCTCGAAGCCATCAATGTCGACCCGGCAATAGTCCAAGAGAACGAAGAACAAGGCGGCTACAGGGTATATCTGTCTGGTGGAGGCTTCCGGGCGCTTGGCTATCTGATCATGGCACATCATGCACGCAAAAAGAAGGATGGCCAGCGCTATCCGATCCCAGTCATCAACGGCCTCACGGCAACTGGTAAGGAGCTCTCGGAAATTGTCGAAGAGTACCGTCACATGAAGCCCCATCTGGTCCCAACAGCGTTCCGAATCTCGAAGCGTCGTGCCAAGCAGATTCCAGCTTGTGCCACCCTCATGGCAGCCATCATGGAGGTGATCCCTATCCGAGAGGTCTGCTTCTCCGAAGGTGGTGTCCGTCAGGGTGGTTGCTTTGGTCGACTGCCTCCAGAGATCCAGAACCGTGATCCAACTCTGCGTGCTGTCTATGACTTTGTCGAGTCGTCTGGCCAGGAAGTGCACGAAGACGATGTTGAGGCACTGAGCAGCTTTGTTTCAAACGCGCTGCCAAACAACTTCCCAGATGGCATCATCCAGAGCCTGAGCAACGGCCACTTCAAGGCTGGTGCCGCCGTCGGGGCGTCGGAGGCTTCAGGTGGTGGCATTGATAGCGTTGGAGGGTCGGCGGCGACTGCATCCCCACCAGCAGCACAAGAGGAGCGCGGTGGCTCTCCATCGTCCTCGCCGGTACTGTCGAAGAAAGAATTGTACGAGCTCCAAAAGTTCCTGGATACGCTGCCGCGGCTTATCCCCGTCTTGGTGTTGACGATGAACTGTTACCTGAACATGCCCAAGGAAGCACGATCGACAGTGGCGTTCCACCTGTTCTTGCCCGGAGGCGCCCTGGCCAACTGTCCGGGCCTCACGCACGCAGACCGAGCCATCCTGGCGACGGTGTTGGCGGAGCGTCACGACGGCGATTTGGCTGATCCAGAGCTGGGTGAGCAAGTCAAGGCGCTGGTACCAGGCGGCAAATTGGCCAGGCAGGCCTGCAAGTACCTTGGCAAGATTTTGGCCCTCGCAGGTCTGTGCGCGCCTTTGCCCGGTGTGGCCACCATGGTGATGGGTGGAGGCGCATTGCCACCAACTCAGCGGATTGGACGGATCTACTTTGATCACCGGCCTGTGAACGGACATGATTCGGATGTAGCCGAAGGAGAAGAAGGTGAAGGAGGTGAAGGTGGATCTGGTCGTCGTCGTCGTCGTCACCGCCGTCGTCATCGCCGTGGTGCAAGCAGCAAATCGGCCGGCGAGGAAAGTAG